>JXSR01S050023.1:0-13289 GCA_000969725.1 Ophiothrix spiculata
CCATTTTGGATCAAAAGTGATCCTTAAAGGATCAAAATAAAATGATCCCGAAAACTACTCGTATATTTGATACCGGCCTTCTAAGAGTGTAGTGCTGAATGTGCATAGACGGAGGTGTCTTGTTTGAGGGTGGGGGTGGGGGTGGGGGATGTACCACCTTAGGTGTGTGGTTGCACCCCCCTTCCTGTCTATATTGATTTTCTTTATTTTTGACATTTATTTTTTCTTCTTTTTTTTAGAAAAAAAGTGGGGCGGCTCTGGCCGCCCCGGTTGCCCCGCTAGCGACGCCCATGCGTTGCCTCCTGGACCCCCACCAGGCCCTAGTAAGGCGGGGCCCCTGGACCCCACCCGTTACACGTACGCTCGCTTCGCTGCCATGGTCGAAAGGGCTGCTTAAATATTTTTTGCCACGGCCGGTTTGAGAACCCAGTCCGCCCCTGTTGGAATTCCCTTAACAAGAAATTGAAAGAGTAAGAAACTGTTAAACATTTTAGATTGGTTATGAAAAACACTTTACTTGATTGCTATAATTAAGTTTTGTTTGGCTTTGTGCTTGTATTTTTTGATGTGAAATGTAGGCCCTTAGCGTTTTTTGGGGGATAACCCTTTCAGGCCTTTGGTGGCCTTTTGTTATCTCCTCAATATCAGTTTGTTTTGTTTTTTATTATGTTGATAATGTTTTGATGTCTATGTCTATGTTATTTTATGATATTGAAATAAACTTGATATGATATGATATTGATATGATATGATATTCATTAAATTTCCCGTCACCAGGGTGTCGTCGTCAATGGCTTAATCAATGTTGTTATCTCGACTTTGGAAAGAAGATTTGATTTACCAAGCACCAAGACGGGTCTGATATCTAGTACGTACGATATCTCAACAGCAGCACTGGTGGTGTTCGTGAGCTACTACGGAGAGAAAAGACACAAGGTAAGGAAGAAAAAATATCCGAAAATCTCAGAAACGATATAAGTTTCTTGCATATTCTTCAGTACGCCAATATAGGGCCTAATGCTTGCAGGTAGCCTATTGTAAAATCACGATTGAAGGAACATCTATAGGCCGTGTACACACATAATCCCGGGCACATCTCTGTGCTCACTTTGTGCTCACACAAGGACACGAATTGCGCGTGTCACACTAGCAATTTGCTCGTGAGCGGCTGAAGAGCAAGAATATAGTAATGACCAAATTCTTTTCTGTGAACACAACCTATTAGTTAATCGGAAATTTGGGTCCCGGGAAATAGTGTTTTTACTGCTCACGTAAAACAATGTAAATACAAAATACAACCTTGACTCTGGGACCTTGACATTGATATAAAACTATAACGCATTAGGAACTTCCCTAACATCCGTACAACTGGAAAAAGGTAGGCCTAAGTTTTTTCGATCGGGGCTAGGGGAAGCAATCACATGTTTGGGCATGTACACTTCAGACCCGTTTTCAAATCCGCTCTTCTGCCCTATACTGTACTGTCAATGTTTTCAAGTCTTTAAAAGGTTTCAGAGAATGTTTCGGAAGGCTTTCCTAACTTTGTAACAAGGGCACCAGGGTATTTGTGGTTCCTGTCTTGAAGAATCTCGATCTCTGATTCACCGATCTTAAAAGCAATGGATTGGAATTTGGCATTGACGATGGAAAGAGATATATACATTTGGATGGTTTTAAAGTAACGCCTATTGGTAACGACATTATTAATATTCCCAAGTATTCTCTGATGAGTGCCTTTTCTACGGGTGGCAAGCAGTGGCGTGCCCAGGATTTTTTGAGTGGGGGGGCACAACCATCAGTTTCCCCCGAATGACCAATAGCGGCAGAAGTGTAAAATGTGATATTTTTAGATTTTTTTCATAATGCGCGCGTAGCGCGCGAAAATTTTTTCAATTAACGCAAAACACGGCAAATTTTGACTGAATATTGACAGAATAACAGAAATTTCGCGCGAAGCGCGCAAAATTTTTGCTTTTTAATACTTAAATTATCAATAACAAAGGGAAATTCAAGGTATTTTCTTCTCTTTCCCTTTGATTTTTTTCTCTCCTCCCCTTTCTTTTCTATCTTTTTTGTGTCAAGATGCCCGAATGGGCCGTTTCCCCCGACTGACTCATCAAACTGGGGGGGGGGGGAACGTCCCCCCCTGCCCCCCCGGCCCCCCCTTTGGGCACGCCACTGGTGGCAAGGTTAAAGTCACACGCAAAGGGATTCACAATATGATGAATTTTAGAGTCTTTGTTAAGGATATACCCATGTCGTTTTTCTGATTTAATGTAGTCAATATTTGGGTTGAACGAGAGAAGAAATATCAGGGGAGATAGGGGGTCTCCCTGAAAGACTCCTCTTTCAAACTGAAACGGTTCTGAAGACCAGAATTTTGTGACAATGTTACCCTGCAAAGATCCATAAAGATTTGATTTATGAAACGTTCCGCTCAAGAGTATGGTATAAGGTTGTGATGTACAGAACGAACGGCGTCCTTGAGGTCGATCCAGTAAAAGATGGACTGTTTTGTGACAGAATCTAGCATGACGCATAATTTCAGACACAACAAACGTGTGATCTAATATACCATTGATATTCTTAAGAAACGCCTTCTGGAGTTCAGTGTCCAGGAGTTGATTGTTCTTAATAAACCTATCAAACCGTTCAGCAAGAAGAAGATGGTAAATCTTGTCAATAGCGCTCGTCAATGCTATCATGCTGAAGTTAATACCTGGGTCGTCCGTATATGAATAAAGTGTTGCGTGAGAATTGTTAGCCTATACTTTTACTGTAGAGCCCGGAAAATATGAACGGGGGACTAATATTCCTACTATACCGGTGTAATGAAATACAGCGTCCGTGTGACTAAAATGTCCTATAGCTACTATTAAATTGTGTAGAACGTATGTACATGTGCGATCAATAAATCATCGATTGCGACTTATTCCGTTCAATTAGACCCGGACTCCTGGTTATGGGGGACACTCAGTCTCATTACACCGGCATACAAGCTTTAGTAAAATATAATCCAAAACTTTGATAGACAGGTCGTGAGTTAGACCATTTCTTCTACCATTAGCAATTTTGTAAACTAGACAAGCGATTAGGCAATTCACTACTAATTAAGGCTGGGGTAGACCTTCAAATGGCATAAATGGTTTTTGTACTCTAACTCTCAAACTAATTATATTAACTATATAAGAGTGTACATTTTTAGGAGCGGAATTTTACCCTGAACATAATGATGATATCAGTTTGTGACCAAAAATAACAATTTTGGCAAAAAATGCCAAAAACTGTATTTTTTGCCCCAAAATTTCTGGAAAGCCTAACTTAAATTTGCATTCGTGAAATTTTAAACTTTTTTGGTTTTTGGAATTTAGAAATAAATGTCTAGGAATAGTTTTCTCGAATTTTTGATTTTTTTCTTAGTTTTTAAAAAAATGCCAAAAATAGGTCAAAAAATGTAAACAAATCCCACCGCTGCCACCAAAATGGCCATTTTTGACTATTTTTGGCAATTTTTCAAAAAATAAGATAAAAATCAAAAAATTGAGAAAACCGTTCCTAGACATTTGTTTCTTAATTCCAAAAACCAAAAAAGTTTAGTTAGGCTTTCCTGAAATTTTGGGGCAAAAATGATGATTTTTTGGCATTTTTTGCCAAAATCAAAATGTTTGGTCTAAAACAGATATCACCAATATGTTCAGGGTAAAAATTCACTTCTAAAAATGTATACTTTTATATTGTCTATGTAATTAGATTGAGAGTTAGAGTACAAAAACCATTTATGCTAGTTGAAGGTCTACTCCCAGCCTTAAGCCATCGTATATCATACCCTATACACCATTTATTGAAAACACTGCTTCTGTTCTCATTTCTTCCAGGCAAGATGGTTAGCGTTTGGTTGCATGATCACGGGTGTAGGAGCTGTCATCTTTGCTTTGCCACATTTCTTAACAGGCATACACAAGATTCATTCAGGGACATCATTGTTATGCGATGCATCAGGAGAATGCGATGGTCCCGGTGTCACAAGTCTGTCCAATTATTTCTATGTATTTTTGTTGTCTCAACTTGTACATGGGATTGGTTGTACACCACTGTTTACTCTGGGAGTTTCTCTGCTAGATGAAAGCGTCAGTGTTAACCAATCTTCCTTTTATCTAGGTAAGGCAAGTTTCTCACATACAACTATATTACTAGCTTTGTATGCATGATTAGAATAAGAACAGGTTGTGGCAAACGCATTATGCCCTCCCATGGCAAAAGGAACCAAGTGACATTTTGGGATAAATTGAGTTATTGGCTGGAAATGGTTGAGAATGGCCATATCTAACTTATAAACTCATAAACATGTATTTATCGTACACCCAACCACCAAAAATAAAACCTTGAAAATTGAGAATCGTGTAAAAGTCAATTGTAGCTTCAAACAGTTTTTGATCAATAACTCAAAACAATCAATTTGTCACTTGGTTCCTTTTGCCATGGGAGGGCAGTATAATAAGCCATAGATTCTATGAATAAGCCCTCGCTGAAGAAAATAAACCCCTCGCTGAAAAAAATAAACCTGTCATTTATGGGCCCCAAAGGAGGATGCTATGGCGTCAATTGACACATCTGCTATGTCTTGAGCATGCTATGACGTCTTTTGGATATAAATCTCTGTGGTATAACATTGACACGTTCAAAGTGTTATGATAATTTGGTTTAGTCTTTCAAGACTTGGACTTAGAGGGTCATTTTGACACCTTTCAAAATGGAACCTAAGACAAGCACCTGATTGTGTCAATTTGAATTGACACAGCGTGTCAACATAAAGCCTTGAATGCGTTAATGTGGTGAAATGATACCTTAAAGATAGGTATTGACGTGACACTTTGAAAATATCAAATGAACAAGGTACAGAATAACGCCGTATAGCATTCTCGACGGTCTGGGGCTCCATAAATGACGTCTTTGCCATCTCCAAATAGTTATCTTGAATTTCTAAAATCAATAAAGTATGTGAACAGAAGTATGAGTATTATAGTTTGAATTTCTTTGTATTTAGGAAAAAATACACATCGAATATGTACATGTACAAATATTCAAAAACCAGACTAATAATTTCTTTATGCCTTTGTTGGTAGCTGTGTTTTTCTCCGTGGGTACCATCGGTGCCGCCATTGGCTACATTGGTGGTGGGGCACTTCTCAATATCTACACTGATATAGGCTATGTGGACCTTGAAAGGTAAGTTGACTTATTAGACCTGTTTTGTCTTTATCGCTTACCTGACATCTGCTTGAAGATATACTTTCCCATGTCGATACAGGCAAGAAATACTATCCAGGGGTGGGTGAAGTGGTGGGAAATTTAAGAGGGAAATTTTGAAGGCAAGCAAGGAAAAATAGGGGTACAGTAAAAGAAATTATGAAATGTGTTTGAATTATTGCGGGAAAAGTTCGGATGTATATACCTTTTTTGTGTCTATCAGGGAGACCAGCGAGACATTTTTCAATATTTTGCCCCTTGCTAACAGTTCTTGATATAACAGTGTCAAGGCAGTGGCGTATCGGGAATGAACTTGCAAACAGTTCTTGATACAACACCACTGCCTTGACACTGTAAAAATTCATCCGGTGTTCGGACCACAAACAGGGGCGTAACCAGGGGGGGTGTCCGGGGGGCAGCTTGCCCCCCCGGACCCCAAAAAATCGGGAAGGAGAGCAAAAAAAAGGAAGGGAAGAAAGGGAGGAAGAAGAGAAAAAGGGGAGAAGGAAGAAGAGAAAGGGGAAAGAAGAGGGAAAAGGCAAAGGAAAAGAGAAAAAGAAAGACAAGGAAGGAAGAGAAAAGGGAAAAGAGAAAGGAAAAGAAACCATTATTTCGTTCAAAAATAGGCGTTTTTTAGCTAAAATAAACATTTGTCCACATACTTTTTGCGCGCGCTACGCGCGCGTTTAATTTTTTTCCCAACAAATACAAAAATCGGGAAGCCTCTTGAGTCTTGCCCCCCGGACGGTCAAAGCTGGTTACGCCACTGACCACAAACCCAGTGTAATGAAATACAGCGTCCGTGTGACTGAGTGTCCTAGCTACTATTCAACTCTGTAGAACGCAGTTGTACAAGTGCTATCAATAAATCGTTGATTGCGACTTATTCCGTGTAAATCATTTAGACTGTAGTTCAATTGGACTTCTGGTTATGGAAGACACTCAGTCTTATTACACCGGCAATTAGCGCCTTCGTACTAATAATGATAACAGCCTTTACTGTGGCACCGTTGATGTCTAGACAGGAAGACCAGCGGCGGCATCGGGCGGGCTACTACCGGTCTTTTTATTTCGTGTCCGTCTTGATAATGATATTTCTCCTCGAGATCCTAATCTCTGGGTACTCAGATCTGTTTTATTTCTTGGTCTGTTGAATTAATTTTGGACCGGTGACTCACGATCTTCGAAATGCCATTACCTTTGTAAAATATATTCTTTGTTGTCACGAACAGTTATTTCATGCAAGCAAACAAACAAGAGTGATATAGGCAAAAGATCGTGTACACTAGTCCTCCCAGTTGACAAACCTCAATTGGATATAGACTGATGATCCCAACTAAACCACTATAAATTTTTCACATGTATTGTTTTCAGTCTGGACATCACACCTGAAGATCCAAGCTGGATCGGAGCCTGGTGGCTAGGATTTCTCATTGGAGGAGTTATCTTTATGATCATCGCGATACCTCTTAGCGGATTTCCTAAGGAGTTGCCTTGTAAGACATACACTGTTAGAATGTTGGGTAGTATTTTACCCAACAAACATTATGTTGTGTAAAAGGTGTTTTGCGAACATTTAAATGCCGAATATCATAAATAATCCATAGGAATGTTAAGGGACACAGCAAAATCATTCACCCTCCAATTATGTCATTCACATTATTTGAAATTCAAAACGACGCTCAAAACAGCCATAAAGACACGTTTTGGGGTTTATATGTATGCAAAATAGTTATTTTTGGCTAACGTACCTCTAGAACAAAAATATTGATATGATATAGCATTTCAAAAACTACATTAAACAATCAAAATAATCAATGGAAGATTACTTTTAGGGTTGAAATATATCAAGGGAACGGGTCCCAGAACGAGGCTAAAAAGGAGTTCATTTACAGGTTTCAAATAAAAGATGGCACCTAAATGTTGGACCAAAACTGAGATCTAAATGGCCGCTAACATGCTTTAACATGAGAAAAAATACATCGTTGACTTGAAAAAAACATCAAACGATGAAGAAATTTCTTAAAATAATAGCCTCTAATTCCTGTTTTCTTTGTTGTTTTTCTTGCATGTCAGCTACTCCACAAGTAAGAGCAAGGAAGATTTCCCAAGCTCATTTATCAAACAGCGATGCAATGGAAATGTGCAATAATCCTAGTTTTGGCAATAAGTTGAGCGACTTTCCTAAAGCGGTCAAATATCTCTGTTTAAATCCGCCATTTGTCAGTTTGGTTCTCTGTGGATGTGCAGAGGGAATGTTGGTGAGTGGATACGCTACATTTGGACCCAAAGTAATCGAAACACAATTCGGACAAACTGCAGGACGGGCATCATTGTTAATGGGTAGGTTGGATTTCAACAATTTGTAAAGTAAAAAAACTGTATATGAATAAAGCACTATGGATTCTACACCCTAAATCGCTACCGGGAAACAACTGGTGATCAATTAGGTGAACTATTTGCTTATTCTATTAGTCAAATGTGTAATATGAAGATTTCATAATGCATTCTTAAATCTTAGTGTGTTTCATTTTCTGACATTTTATTTAACCAATATATAGTCAGAAATCATTCCACCACCGCGATTCGCCCAAAACGGACCCGATTACAGAATTACAACATGAGGGTGGTATAACCCCGTGATACGACATAACTTATTAAGTTTTCAGTCAGCGAAGGTTTTTAAACAATTTTCCAGGTCATACTCTAAGTTTGACTATTTATACAATACATGTCGTTCTTTCACCCCACAATGCCCGTTTATTCATCTAAGAATTATATATATAAGAAAAACACCCTAAAATAGCCGTTTTATCATAAAGGATAGGAAAAGGCATTTCCTGGCGTTTAACCAAAATAATCTGACAAGATTCATTATAATATTATTATCATATTAATTATGTGCGGGGATTAATTTACAAAACCGTTTGATATTCAGTAAATATCTGATCCAAATGCCATTAAGAGCCGGGTGGGTGTACCTCAAGCTTCTATCTTTGGCCCCTTCTTTCCCACTGTTTTAAATGTTGGCCTGTGTTCTGTTTTCATCGATTGTCGATAGGACTATGTACAATACCAGGAGGTATTTTTGGAACATTCTTGGGTGGCTATATATGCAAGCGATGGAAACTTAAAGTTCGAGGAATGCTGAAACTAAATATAGCATCAGCCTTGCTTGTTTTGATAGCATTGTCTGGTGCTTTGTTGAGATGCTCTCAAGAATATGTCGTCGGCGTCAACTTGGATTATTACGGCGAAAAGTAAGTCATCCAGGGCTTTAACGGATCCTATATATAATTTATGGAAAGATCAAGTTGGATGCATAAGCAATACATGTATATGAAATCATTTGAAAACATGAATCTTCGCCTTATAGTATTTTGACCAAAGCAAATTATCGCCATAATCCGTTCCTCTGTAGGTAAAGACAAGCGGTGAATATTCACCTAGTTCTGTTATTGGCGAGGTGGTTCTGCACGTATATTGTTGTGAATCGTCACCTAAAAAAGAAAAGTGAATCTCTTATTTTTACGACGTAGTGTGAATGAGAGGAGAGTCTTTTTGTTGGATTTGCAAGGCTATAATGTGAAATCGATTGAAGGCATCAAGAGTGTAGGTTTAAGACTCCCTTTAACGCTTGCAAAAAATTAACCTTTAATATACGAGAATTGATGTTAGTAATAAAAGGCAATCTGTCTTTTTTTTCAGAGCTACCTCATCACAAATTTTACTTTATAATGAATGTAACAATGAGTGCAGCTGCTCAAGACAAGAGTTTGAACCAGTTTGTGGCGCAAATGGCTTGGAATACATAAATCCCTGTTTTGCAGGGTGCACCAACAAGTTGGAAGATGATATAGTATGTACTTGTACCTAATGTTGCTCTATAACAAATTTAACACACTAAATGTTTGCTGAACTCCCGTTGGTCAGTGCCTCACAAGTTTGGCAGTAGTTCAGCCTGAAAATAGTAAAGTCGAACTTTAGCTAAGATGAGTCCGTTACGAAGCACCATATTTGAATAAACAGTAATATTTGGAGTGAATCGCCGTAATGCCCTGGTCACATAACCTTGCGACGAGGTTACGATGTGTTTACGGCGTCAATTCAGCAGACGCCGATTGGACACCGGTGTCCGACCGGTGTATACGATGTCTTCAGTTATGGTCCCATAACCACCGGCGTCCAATCGGGCATCGCACGCATTCATTAGTGTTTTACCGATGTCATACCGGCGTTGCAGCGTTGCGGCTTATGTGACCAGGGTGTTAGTCTGTTGCTTTTTGTCAGCTTGCAGTAGAGTGGGCTAGTAGTAGAGAGCGTCGTGAAAAGATTGATATTATTTTTAATATCATACACCTCTTATCTAATACTATTTGTATTGGAAGCTATTAGATATGACATTAATTTGAAACGTACAGTTAACTATCATAGGAAATCCCAAATCTGTATCTAAAAGTTGTGAAACTACAGCATTTTGTTTGCTATATCTATATATCATGACACAAACAAGATCTTTGTAACTACTTTGTCACTCTTTGTCCAGTCTTTTACAGATTGTTCATGCATGGAAGTTGCCGACAGAAATTCATCTTCAACGGCATTTTTAGGAAAGTGTCCTAAAGACTGTAATTATTTTATCCTCTTTCTAATTGCTCTGATAACATCCATGGTTTTCCACTTCATCACTGGAGTTCCTGGTATTTCTTGTCTTCTTAGGTAAGTATCAAAACACCACCAATATCATGTTAGAGTCACCAACATCAACACCATTTACAATGCAGTATTTATGATAAAGAATTAACATGCAGTATTTATGATAGAGAAAGCATTTCTTAAAAATCACGAATTTCCAAATGATAATTTTTAAAACTAGAAACTTATATGTAATAATATTTTGTTAAATTGTATGTATGGATGTTTGTTTATATCACTTCACAAAAATACACATTTTATATACAAAAATACAAGATTAGAGAATGGTCTGCGGAAAATGCAATAATTCAGCAAGTCACTGCAGTACGCGATTCGATTCCTTTGCAATAAATATGACTTCTTCCTAGAAATTAATATTATATACAACGTTAAAAATAATAATACTCAATATCAACTTATCCAATTCTGTATTCCTATTATTAGATGTGTTCCCGAGTCCCAGCGATCGCTAGGATTAGGGGTTAACTGGATATTCATAAGAATATTAGGTAGGTAGAATTCTAATTTGGGTATTTGCCATTTTTAATTCTATACTACTGTACCAAATTCATCTATCATAAATAAAAAAAAATACATATAGTGCAATAAAGCACACGTAAGTGAAATTGAGATTAGACGATGATCTTGTTACTAACGGTTACGCAGCAATACTATGACGTAGACGATGATGATATAGCACCTTGAATTCATTTATTAGCAAGGTGGCCGACAAGAATATACCAGGATTAACGTAAGTGTTCTGCATTGTCTTGATGCCTCTCAGCTTCGTTAGACTTTCGTTATTCCGACAATTTCCTCTTAGCAAGTTAAGGTACTATCATTCTGAGAATTTTTTTACATTTAAAGTTTCTCACGCGTTTTGCATCCTGCAATGTATATAGAGAGTTTTGTACCGTTCATTTGGATTAAATGAGCACTTCCTATTTTCAAGTGTTCCTTTTCATTATACGGGCGTCTTTTTCTTGGTAGGTGATATACCAGGGCCCTATTTCATAAAAGTTAAAATCAACCTAAGTCATGAAACTTAGGATGCATTGTTCATTTAAACTCTGGATAGAATTGTAAATTCTGAGTTTATGTTTATTCTAATGTTATTATTACTATTATCTTCTACTTCATAAAGGAGGTCAAAATAAAGACTTTTTCAAATTTGTTTTCATATAACAAAAGAAAGGACAAATCCTAGAATTATGATTTAGGTTGATTTTAACTTTTATGAAATAGGGCCCTGGTACAATTCCGTACTGGCCAACATTGACACCTCATATATTTTTTACGGTATTCCGTCAATTTCCACTTAAGTCGGTTTGAGTACAAACATTCTAAGAATTTTAGTAGAGCGTGTGTTACATTAAAAAATTGTAGAGCGTGTGTTACATTAAAAAATTGTCCAACTTTTTATTAAATCTCGCAATATATATTAAAGAAGTACTTCGAGTCTTATCTTATTTTAAAGTGTTTCTGTTCATTATATTGAGAATTTTTCTTGGCAGGTACCATAATAGGCCCAATTAATTACTGGCTAACATTGACACCTCACGTATCATTTTCGTTATTTCGACGATTTCCTCTTAACCAGTTAGGGTACTATCATTCTTAGAATTTCAGAAGAGTTTATTATCGTTAAAAGTTTGTCCATCGTTTTATATTTTTAATTGTATATAGATAATTGTGTACCGTACATTGTATTAAACAAGCACTTCAAGTCTTATTTTTTATCTTAAGTGTTTCTCTTCATTATACGGACGACTTTTTCTTGGCAGGTACCATACCAGGTCCGATTATTTATGGGCTAACACTTGATACTTCATGTATTCTGTGGCAGGAAGATTGTGACGGTAACAGAGGATCCTGCTTTCTGTACAATGCGAGAACAATTTCATGGAAGATTTTTCTTCTGAACTTTGGTTTGCAATGTGTTGCGCTGGTTTTCTTTGTGATTGCTTTAATTACTTACCGTAGTACTAAAGACAATAATAACCACATTACAAAACAAAATGGAGTGACAGATGAAAAACAAATAATATCTGGTATAGAAGAAGAGCCAATGCTAAATGGAAGATCTACAAATCGTATGATATCACAAAGTAGTCAAGCAGGAGTGATTGCAAACGAAACCCTCCCCGAGTAAGAATACAATGGGATATTCTTAGCTAAGAAGTCAAAAAATAGTGGAACAACAGTTGGTTTAATTCAACAATGTTACGATTTGCTGAAATAATTTTCATAATTTACAAATATCAATCACTTCAGAATTGTTAGTATCACTCCAAAAATATTGAGCCGATGATTACTCACAGGACTGATTACTCGGGATTTCAGCGCTGCGGCCTAAAATTAAAGGTAATAATTTCGTATGACCTACAAGTTACACCATCTAAAAACGAAATACTACCTGAGAACATGAAATCTTTTTTCGCATCAAGGCATAACAGTAGACTTGCCGGGCAATCGGCAAGTTGTTCCAGAGTTTTGGATCTCGTAAACTTAATGATCCAACACAATGCATACTAAGTGAAATTACTGTAGTTTAACGGTAAAATACCGGAATCCTGTTGTCTATACCCTACCGTTAAATTACAACCATAAAAATGGAATTTCCCTGTGCATGCCTAAAATCATATTAAATGGTTACGATGATTTTAGGGAGGTTTTTATGCTTTCAGCTTTATCGATATTTGTATGAAGGAACCACGTATCTATGGTAAGTCATTGCCATGCACAATAATTTCATAGAAACAGTGAATGTGCTTTCTACAATTTCATTTGTACAATACGAACAAGATCATTTCGGTATTTTGCCGGACAATGTTTTTTTTTTCTAATAGTGCACTTTTGAAAAATCAAAACGGAGATCGCCCATCGATCAAAGTAAACTAGTACTAGAACATTAGGTGCCAAACTTGTTTCAGAACAGTCAGATATATTGGCGCAAGATCATTCATGCACTTGTGTATAAAATGCATTATTTTAAATCGGTTTTCTATTGGTTGTGAATGATGCTTTGAAAAAAGTTCAGGAGCAGGGTACTTTTTTGGAATTTAATAGATAAAATCAAGCACATTTGATTGTTTATTTGTTTGTCAATGTGCAAAGTAATATTCAAGATAACTTGGATAAATATAATAAATGGGCTTCTGAAAATCACATGAACTTAAATCCAGCCAAATGCATGTTTATGGATGTAACCTTTGTGAAAAATCCTCCCGTATCTTAGGTTATGTAATCAAGATCTTCAAAGTACAGACGTGGTCAAGATCTTGGGTGTTGAAATTAATAAAGATCTTAAGTGGGATACTCACGTCGGTGACATTGTTAGACGTGCA
>JXSR01S050025.1:9186-19393 GCA_000969725.1 Ophiothrix spiculata
ACCAGTAATATTATTAGGCCAATGTAAATATGTGGTCTAAGAACAACTATTGTTCTAAACGTTCTTGTATTAAAACATAATATTGTATAGGTAAATAACTATACAAAAATAAGGTTTCATAACCACCAACACACCATTAAAGTAAATATACTTATCAACTCTTGAAAAAAAGCACATTTCACATAAAGACAAACATATGGGCTCTTTCTTGAAATGGAAATCGTATATGTCGAGCTATAACTTGCATTCGGGAAACTCATTAAGTGAATTCTGCTCATTTTGAATAAATAAAATAATTTGATTACATATTCAAAGTACTCGTATTTGGACATAGAAAACCTAAGCCACTGTGCCTTAAATGCACCCATCACTCAATGCCATATTTTATCATAGCAGGGCACTCTAAATACCTGAGCAATTTAGGTTTATTTTGTTTGTTTTTTTAATACTATACAGGGTGAGTCAAGATAAAGAGTAATCTAATCAGTGATTTTATATAACCAATTCTTTTTAATCTTTTGCAAAATTGTTCCTGTATGAGATGTTATATTTCATTAGTATTCATGGACAAATTATTATGCTGAAATCGGACAAAGCATTCTGAAGTTATAGTCATTTGGGAAGAGGAACCAATTTAAACGGCTAACAAACTACGCTATTTAGTTTACGTGCGTTCTAGTAACAAAGGCTGTTGTCTATTTCAATTGTTATGAAAGGAACGCCTATGGAAATAAAATAACAACGACATAATATACTGTGGACTGTGAAATATCGGGTAGATGGTTGACTTCTTGAGATAACGTTCAGGTCTCTCAAAAAAGCTGATCTAATTCTGTTCTTTTTTATAGATTTACGTGGTCTTTAGCTTATAAACAGTATTTTAAAAACGCTTGAGGTGACGGGACCTGCTTGGCATCCTTAAACTAAGCAAAGCAGACGGCGATCTTCAACCGGACTTTGAGTCTGATGATCACTTAATTACAACAAAATGCCAGTGCCTGTTGCTACATTGTTTCGCCATGATATATCTCCTGGCATTGGTTGTCAAGATTGTGCACTGATATCTGAAATGACCATCAGTACTTTGATTTGCATCATTGAATCTTCTTCAGTATCTCTGCACAATGTGTGCCCGTTCAACATTTTAAATGCAGCGTCAAGTTCACCAATGCACAATCAAATAGATATTACCCGCCGCTGTACACTAATTGGAGTTCACGATGAAGCAAGTTTGTTCGACATCGAAATTGGGTACCTTTACTTAAACGGTTGTAACTTTTGAATGCATTGGTCAATTTCAACAAACTAAAATTCCCATGAAAGGTGATGAAATTTGCTATTTATTAAATATAATTAAAAATGATAAAATTGAACAGATTTTCGGTAAAAAATTCCTCCGTTGATTACACTTTAATTTGACTCACCCTGTATATATTAAAATTATTAAAACGGGGATTTAATTTGTTTCATTTTATCAGGTTGTGCTCACTCTTCACATCTAAATTAATATATGGAAATAAAAAATAGTGTAATTTTATTTAATACATTATATAATATTTAGAAATAATGAAAATAAAATCGTAACTTTTCGGAAAAAGGCAATTAATAGCTCAGATAGCTGCGTCCTCTGATGCACAAGAATATAGTAAGAAGTATTCAACCCTCACGAGCTACCAACTTATCAGCCAAATTAAAATATCCATCATCAAAGTTTATATCTCCGAATCAGGTCTTCTCTAATATTGCAATCATGATTAGAAGGAGCCCAGCAAGGATTATTAGACTCATCTAAGTTATATAGAATACTCAGTCAAGATTAAAATGTCCTGTTCAAATTGAATTTCTAGCATATTTAGAAGATTGTATCATTTCAATTTATAACCTGCAAGAAGTAAATTGCATCTGCGTCGAAAGTATATTTGTACCTGCTTCACATGGCGTTGACACAAGTAGGTATAGGGTCAGTTTATCCGAAACAAAACTTTGGAACCTATGGCTGCCCATAGTTTGACAACAAAATGTTTGGTTGCGAAAATGTTGTTTGGATGCTGAGTTTGAACTGACCAGTAATATTATTAGGCCAATGTAAATATGTGGTCTAAGAACAACTATTGTTCTAAACGTTCTTGTATTAAAACATAATATTGTATAGGTAAATAACTATACAAAAATAAGGTTTCATAACCACCAACACACCATTAAAGTAAATATACTTATCAACTCTTGAAAAAAAGCACATTTCACATAAAGACAAACATATGGGCTCTTTCTTGAAATGGAAATCGTATATGTCGAGCTATAACTTGCATTCGGGAAACTCATTAAGTGAATTCTGCTCATTTTGAAGAAAATAAGTTCAAGACATAAACAGGCATCGTAATTATAATAGGATTGACAGATAAAAACCTTAATGAATCCTAACTGTTAAAGAACGTCAAAGTTTAGAGAGAAAGATACCAAGTATAACACGGTACTTTCTAATTACTGCCCAAAGGTAAGTCAGAAACGTTTAAAAATTTTACTCCTTATATAATACCGATCTAATAAGCGCAAAATCAGGCATGTCATTAAAGTTACTAGAATAACGAAATAAAAAAAATCAAATGAACAAAATCTCATTAATCTAGTGGGATTGCTTCATCAATTAAGTTTAAAAGCTCTTTGAAAAAAAACAACAACAACAACGCATAGTTAAATTTACTCATTGTTCCCGTATACGGTATGTATTTAATTCAAAATCTGAATAATGATACACCAAAAACACACACTCTTAATTGTTATCAGGGAATCTAAAACTCGTGAATGAAAGGTGAATATATAACAGCATCACAAATTGAGCTTTTGCCCTTTAGAAAACCTGTTTCAACTCGAAGTGTTATACATGGATCTATCATTCTTACGAAAATGTTTGTAAGTTAAAGAGACTTATCTTTGAAGAATATGGTTTTTTTTTCTGCAAGAGGAGATGTGTTAATTAATTCTTTTGTAGCTTATAACTCCACTCCGACGTATGCTTTCTTTATCATAAAGCATTAAGATTCATGTCTCCAATACACTTAGGATATCATTGAAAACACAGAGAAATGCTAAAAATACAGGGTCAATATGATTTCAATGTTACATACGTCATATCCTTTTCGTATGATTGTTCGATACTGGTTCTTGTTGATTCCTGGAACAAAATTAAATCTCCATTGTCTGAATTTATCTGATAGCTTAGAAAGTTTACCATTGAGATTTATTGGTGATTTTCGGACTGCAGTGATTAATTATTCTCAACATTCTGATGTAAGTTTCATTTAGACCTCATGACTTAATTAGATGGTAAAGTCCAGGATTCACTTCCATTTAAAAGCTTTGATTCTATTGTTGCATTGAAGAAGCACAGTTTGAAGGCCTGCGAGAGTGAAAACTTCCAGATTTTTGCAAGCTCTACAATATACAGAAGCGTTTCTGAACTTGATGTCTCTTTCTCGCCATGCAAGCTCTTTTTTGCCAGCATTCATTGTCAGACTAACGTTAGATACAGACCTATTTGCTCTAAGAAGCAGTTCCAAAGCTTGATGTATCTCCACAATGCAACAATGCAATATCATTTGCAAGTCTAGATTGGTCAGTACTCTTGGACCTACATGGCTACTCCGACTCAGTCTTCTTTCACGTTAGAACTCTACCTCCTTATCTTTTTCCTTCTATGACCCAGTAACATTGCTCAAAACTTTAACAGCAATGTTTACATTTGAATAGATATTATATAAAGCATTTAATTACTTTGTAAACAAAATGATAATACTTGTACCTCAATAATTTAATATGCAATCAAAAATTACAAACTTGTCCTGTCTGTTTGCTTGTTTTGTACTGTTTTCCCGCAGAAAAGGAAGATTAACTTTCAACTAAAATATAAAAACATTTTTCGGGAAAGTAATTCTGAGATAAAATGGCCTGTATTCCAGAAATGTGTTTAGCTAAACCAAGGTTTAACCGTTGCAGCGTTTAAGCAGAACAGTTCAATGAGTCATTGAACTGTTCTGCAGTTCAGAACAGTTCAATGACTAATTGAACCATGGTTTAACTAAACGTAATTATGACGTCATAAAGGTCTTTCAGGTCAAAAAATCGGAATTTTGGCAAAATTTGCCATCAAAATCATTTTTTCTAAATAATGGATTTTCATCAGTTTGTTTGCAAATAACGAAGAAAATGATAATTCTAGCATGCCCTGATAGTTTCAGCCTCATAGCATGCATATTTTTTTCAAAATGGCTATTTAAAATTGTCAAAAATGTCACCGGGTTGCAACAACTCTACCCCCACCCCCTACACCCCAACTTGACCGCAAAGGATGTAAAAGTGATCACCCAAAACCCTGGGTCAGTTGCTTTTCCGTTTTTTTGCTACGGGAATAAACCCTAGGGGTTAGACGTGGGTTAGACGATAGCAATATGTAGACCTGCAAACAAATTAAAAAGCGAAAAAGGCATTAAAATCCCATAATCTTCACTACGCACTGAAAGACCGCGGAGGACAAACAATCATTGTGCAGGGATTCGGGATTTATGCAACTTACATAAAACACATTCTCAATATGTAGTATGAGATGATGTAAATGACGAACTGTGCGAATTTCACAATTGTACTAATTTAAAATGGTTATGAACAACCTGTAAATCGTATTCTTAGATTTAAATCTCATATTATGAAACAACTGTCCACTACTTAAAAATTAAATTTAATAGTGTATGGTTACGAAAAAGAAACCATCTCAAAGCATATCTCAGAGCCAAAAATGTCTCAACTCGTTCAACCAAGTCTATGTCTTTGAATTCAAGCTGATATAAATCACGATTAAAGTCACGTAAAGTACTTGTGAACGTCGCATTTAATGTGTCAGATAAAAAGAAAGGAGTAAGCAAGAAGGTGGAACCATTTTTATCTTTATAAGTCAGATTCACTTTCAAGGACATTTTAGAAAGAGGTTTGGTCTAATATAATGACAAAAATTCAGGGGGATTTGTTACAAACTTTGTAGATGCATAGGGTAAAAAAAACCCTTTTAACTAGTTTGGTCTTTTGATACATATGTTTCCCTGTAGGTACCAATATCCTAAATAAAATTGCGCCGGGCACACCCTGTATAATTTCGGCGTTTTTATTTGACAAAGGTGGAATAGAACCTTAAAATAATTGATCGGAAAAGGTATAAAACCAAGATAAATGTCTTTTTCTTGTAGCTCATTGTGTAGACAGACTATTTATTAAGAAATGCCGAAAAAATGAAGACTTCAGGGTTTCATTCTATGTTGTTTGAAGATTTTTGTAAATTTCTCTCCCCTAGGAACACTGCAGAAATTTGAGAGCAGACGACGTTATCCTGTACCGACATCGGGGTTTTCGAGTCGACGGGGCGGAAAAACGAGCCGGCCAACCACCATTTTTTTTCAAACTTTTTTGAAAGAACCGACCTTGAACTTTAAGATGAATGGCAGATGGACTCGATCGAATCGCTAACAAGCGAGATACAGACTCTTTAGTAAGAGCCTATTTACATGTGAATAGATAGCAAATGGAATTACTGCACCCTGTAAGAGTTTTTTTATCAAATTTCAGTTTACTTTTTTGGCAATAAAGATACGGTATGCTATAACAATCGTATACCTTTATCATTCTTAATGTTATAAAGTGTAATTCAATACACGAATGTTCATTTCAAGAAGCTTTCTAGATATATAGCCTGATAAAGACTTTAGAGATTTACATCTAACCTTTCAAAACAGAAGTCAGTTCATTTAATGTATGATTTTGTAAAAAAACAGTTTGAGTTAGAAACACAATCCTTAACCTCTGACTTTATCAACTTTATATGTAAGTAGCCTTACAATAATTGGAAAACTAATCTTGAGGATAACCTTTCATGCGCTAGGTCAACTTTGCATGCCACCGATATTTATTAAATATTCATAAACGATGAGGGCTGATAGTCGACGCGGTTATTCACCTAGTACGTACTGCTGAAATTGCATCAAGTATGTCTTTTATACTTATTGAACTCAGATTTTAATGTGAAGGAAAATACAACATTGGGGAGGTTTTGTATCAAAACATAAAAAAAAAAATTTTGACAATCGCCGATAGCGCATCCGTTCCACCAGCTACAATCTGTGTGATGAATGCGCAAATGTTGAAATACCGGTGAGCGTAATGGGCTTGTGGAATATGTCTGTTTTTTACATTATCAATCCCAACAAAGGCAAGTTTCTTTTTAAACGTCTTTCTTTTCATACTTACAAATGTGTTAAAGTGGTTCAAAGCTGTATGTTAGACAATAGACTAGTCTCCTACCCATTAGTTTGGATATATAAAAGAAAACATCTCGAAGCAGATCTCAGCGGAAAACGTTTTCTCATCTTTTTCGACTGAGTGTATTTTAAGCAGATAAAAATCGAGACATCTATATGTATCATTTGTATAGCAAAATACAAAATTTGCATCACAATATCGACGAAAAACATTTTGGCTGACATTGCATCAAGTATGTCTTTTATGTATATACCCATTATACTCAGATTTTGATGTGAAAGAAAATTCAAAATTGCTGGGGGATTTGTATCAAAACATCGACCAAAAAATCAAAAAATTTGGCAGTTTTGCCGATGGTGCATCCGTTCTACAAGCATCATTTGATGTAATAAATGCGTAAATGTCAAAACACAAGTAACCGCTTTGTCCATGTAATGCTACATTTTAAAACAGAATATATGTTGCGGATTTGTGCACTGAAGAAGCCAATTCCAATATAAAACATTTACAATACGATATTTAAATAAAACAGAACTTATACAAATGATAACACCGATTTTAATAACTTTCGTGATAGCAGGATAAAAAAGAAATTGCTAGGAGTTAAGAAATACGTAGTCAAACATCAGCCACAGTATAACAAAAGTATATTTGTATATTGACTTACTGCCTGCTTATCAACTAAGTGGTTAGTCTGCATCAATTAAAAAAGAAAACATTTCCCTGGATAGATAGAAACATGTAGCTTATTATAACATTAAGGCAATAACTTAACAGACATAAGTCACCTTACCCATCATTGTGAGATTATTTGCAAAGTTCGTATGAATGGATTACATGTTGATATCAATACTCATAATCTCGCAGTTTGTCCACCAATAAGCAGGAAAGAAATGGGCAGTACAATGTACAGCAATACTTCTCTTGAAAACTACTCTAAGAACTGTAAAGGTCATAGTATTACTTTGAAATGTGAAATTTTGGACTATAAATTCATTTCAAAACAAACAACTAATGGCAGATTCGTCATGTTCCCAAACGTTGATCTCACTCTTCTAATGCCTCCAGTCCTGTATCTAGCTTGAGTTGGTCATTTCTCTACCCCTGTTTAGGGTTCCAAAGCAAGATCTTTGAAACTGATTCATCAGAATTCCTGCAACAATGTCCAGCAAATCTAAGCCTTTTCCCCCTGATCTAATCACTTAACCTGTGCAGGTCCCATATATTGTCATGTGTTGTTTCCAATGGACATTAAATGCAGTGCTTAGGAATCACGTATAGCATCCAGCTATATCTTTGAAAGCTTTATGTGATTGTCCTTGTATCGCTGCCATAGAGTAATACATGACAGATTGACAGACCTAACAACTCGCTCGAAACTTCAATTAATAAGAAAACATAACATGAGTCTATTAACCTTAACTGTCAGCTAAATTTATTCTCGTGCGTGTGTTATTAGGGTCGTGCTTCACTCTAATTCTTTAAATGATGTATGAGCCTGGAGGTGTCCTGGGGTGTACTTTGCATTATATGTATGTATTAACAGTTCGCTTGTGAGATACTGTAACACAGACATTGAGCAGAAAAATATTATCAATTAACCGTAAAGAGTTACATTTAATGATTTCCTAGCATAATTAGTTTCCATTTTTTAATTATAATCTTATATCATGAATAAGTTATGCCAATATCTTGGTAGAGATGCAACATAAAAACTCTATTTTTGTTGTTCCGTGTATTTGTATTTAAGAAGTTTAATACATACTGCAACAACTTTGGTATCATTATCTGGGCAAATTTAATGTCTTTCAAATGCAAAAACTTCCAAAACAATTTAACAAATATTACAAGATCTGTGGATCAAAATGTGAGCCGAATCAAATGGGGAGGCTGCGGAGAAAGCGATGGCGGAGGAAGCGGCCATTGACTTGTACAAACATATGTGAAAAATTACCAATCTGTCGACAGTCGTAATGGCAAAAGTTGAAATCCTACAAAAATAATGTTTGCATAACAAGAATTTAAGAGAGAGAGAGAGAGAGGAGAGAGAGGTAGAGGGGGGGGGGAGACAGACAAAGAGAGAGAGAGAGAGAGAGAGAGAGAGAGAGAGAGAGAGATAAAGCATTGGTGCACTTGATTTGCTTCACAGGACTTTAATTATAATCTTTATTCACGGTTTTGCAATTATTTTCATGAGCAGATTCCATATACAACTATGCACATGAATTCGATTTTTGATCGGACACTTTACATTAAATATTCATGAATAAAATCACTGTTAAATATTTATGTACAAATCTTATTGACTAGCATATAAATATGTACAAGTTCGTTAATGCTTAATGTCAATGTGTAATCACGTACTAAATGTAAATCCATTTAAAAAAAATAAGAATAGTCCACTGAAAAGGTGTCCTTGTTAGTTCATTTGAGGTATGTGTATATATGAGATAGATTAGAGATTTTAATGAATCTGGTTGATGTGGAAAGAATATTACTTATTTTGATTAATGAGCTCATTTCATTCTGTCAATGTTAGAAGATAAAAAAACAGATAAGATGATAACAGATTCCAAAGTTAAGTAGAGGGGAATATATTTTAACAGTATGAAAGTCAATATTAAATGTGTTCAATACAAGGCGCAGAGACTTGTTTTGTTATATGAGTAGTACTCGCAAGTAGTTATCTTTGGATATGTATGTACCAAATATTGAATTTTAACAATTAACATGAGCGTGAAGAACATTTTTCTCGACTCTCCTTATTTATTTTTAGTTCATTTTTTTCATTTTCTCGACGTTACTTAATTATTTATGTTAACTATTTTGAAGTTTTAGCATGCCAATTCAAGATCTTAAATTTATTAACGTTGGGTTTATAAGACCACTCAATGAATATAACGTTCCTGAATGGTATCCTGGGCTTTCAAAGAATCAACATCTGGCACTTAAGCGAATACAAAAGAGAGCTCGCTAGATTATGTTAGGAACTAAATACACTTTTTACCGTCATGCTCAGATCTCGAAGGGATCAAATATGTCTGCAGTTCATAAACTTACCAAGACTCCTGCATTCCGCAGCTGGATGCCAAATACGAGAGAAGAAGATAGCGGCAGATCATTGCGCAACACCAAAAAGGCTCGTACAGAGAGATATATGCCTATATGAGCTCGTGTGGTGTAGCGGAACAGTGCTGGACTTTGAATCAATAGATCCCGGTGTAGCAGGAATGTGAGTCCCCCGTTCTTATTGTCCGGGTTGTACAGTAAAGAATAGGCTAACAACTCTCACGCAACATTAGTTTCATGGGAACTACAACCCTATTTTTGTAAATTGAGGGGCGTTGAAGGATCATTTTGTGCTTTGCTTAAAAGCATTCATTTGGCTCAGTCAAGCATGACAAAGACATGCAATCCCCTGCTTATCACCCTACTACAGATAAACAGTCCATATGACACCTCAACTTGAAAAGAGAAGTGACCTTGTACAAGGCGGGGTCAAATCAAATTTGACCTAAAAATCATGTTTTTGACTCATTTTTATTGTTGCTCCCTTACCAGTATATAAGAAACTTGGTCACATTCGGAGTTCCATTTCATACCCCCCCACAAGGTTACCTATCAAATCTGACCAAAAGCAACATAAGGTTCCAGATATTTTCATCATAAATTAAAGACTGTTGAATAAGAAGTACTGAAGTCACATTTTGACGAAATTGAGTTATTTTTGGTTTTGAGGTAACTGAAGGACAGAAATTATTTTGACAAATTTTTAAGTCATTTTTTGCATGGTAAGCGTTGGTCACGGTTGATTGAATTTTGGATCAAATTTGAAATATGCTCTAAATATGTCACGTTGTATATCAAATGAATCGTTTCGTCTAGTAGATTACAAATATATATACTT
>JXSR01S050025.1:38589-48684 GCA_000969725.1 Ophiothrix spiculata
TTGTGAAAATATACTGAAAAAGAACATATATTTTATATAGAAATGTAAAAAACCACCTTTTATTGGGTCCCAACTTAAAAAATGAGACCCTAATGAGTCTCAATTGTCTCTCGGAAAATCAGTAATTAAGCAAATTGAATTAAATTATGTAACTTGTTCGATGCCTTTTACTGAAAAGTTATAGTCAGGTTCACATGTGTGATAGCAATGAGACATCATCTTGAGAAAACATGATCAGTGTAAAGCAGTTAAGAAAAACAGTACTGTTTATATTGAAATTATACACAATTAGCTAGTTCAAATGTTCTGTCCGTGCATAACAATGATTTTTTTATAATCCGTAGTAATATATATATATATATAACCCATTACTTAGTCTATTCACTTGAGTCAATAAGTATAGATAATCCCCACTTGAGAAATTGCAATCCTTAACAATTCTTTTGTGTTTACACGATAAAAAGCACAACTAGTCGTTTTGCTTTTCGTCGAAGACAATAGCCTATCCTATACTTTGATTGACAGGCCTCTTTTGTGCGGTAAAATTAATTCGATATTCCTTTTGTCATTTAGTTTACAAAATCCTTTGTCCTTTAATGATATAACTTACGACAAACTTGAACAGGCTAAGTGTAAACTATTCTTGGTAGTATCATTGATAGTAATAGTGATGTTGCATTAACCATGATATACAGATTAACGTTTAAACAATTTTTCTTAAAATATGTACTTTAACTATATATTTCTTTATCAGATACACTCTGGCTCTGCTGATAAAATTATATCTTGAGCATGGGCTTTCACTCTGGTGATTTATTAAGCGACAAATGCCTTCGAGATATCTTATGACCTCTTGACTGTAAAGAGTAGACTGTTGGAGAATAGCAAAAACGTTGATATTTAACAAATTAAAAATTATAGTTATTGAGCTCAATTAAGTTTTAATAAAGCCGTCATTCCTTATATTGACGGCGTCAGTTATGAATCTACAAGCGCCACATTAATGAGTTCTAGGTTGTCCTTTGTAGGTTTGAAATTGGTGTACATATAGGGTGTTTCTTGAGTACTTCGCGTAAGCCCAACTATATGGCAATTTGGTTTGAGTCTGCTTGAATATTTCTTTTAATTTTTTTCGAACTATTAAAAACCTTATTTGATGTTATTTTATAAGCCGTGTTTTTGAAGTTTTGAGAAATATTTTCTTCGTTCAATTTTAGTACCGTATGCGACTAACCGCTTCTTAATCTTTTCTTTAAGTATCGTTTTCTCTCAGGTTTGTTCCTAAGATTGTTCTTTAGGACACGGCATGAGATATTTGATACGTATAGATAAAGTGAAATTTCTTGTTGACATTTAGTTTTTCTTTAGATAATGTCACGACGTGCAGCTATTGGGGAGAAATTGGAAGAGGGTAGAAATTATCTCGAATATCATATGACTACAAGTAGGAGGCTGACCGATATATTGTTTTCAGACGTGGATCTTTTTCGACATACAATGTACATATATTTGGCAAACATTTTTCAACTTTGAGAAACATAGACAAATATTTTAGGATTGGATTAATATAGGAATTTGTTACAACATTATTGCTTTGCAATAAAACATGTATAGTTTTTATTATTCAGTCAAAAAGAAAACATTCATGGTTATATTTAAGACAATTTCAATATTACATTTGCAGACATATTTTATTGGCCTGAACATGATGAATATTGGTTTATTGATTATAGAGTAGTTTGTGAAAGTTACACAATAGATCAAGTTGGATTAATCAATAAAACATTTAGCCTTGTCTATTGTTCTTTCTGCTTAGGTATCTATTTTTAAGATATATATTTTGAATAAGTGATCAGGAAAAGACCCTGTGTTAATTAAGGCATGTCATTTTTTAATAGGCAGTACCTACGTTTTCATGATTACAGTGTCTACTGTCTACAGGAACAAATAACAATAGAATTTTAAGACTGCTGAGCAATTCTTTGAAAATTTTATCATCTTTTTGATGAGTTATCTGGAATGAAAACCTCATTACTGTAAATAGTAGGCTAACACAGATGTTTCTCCCTAGACATTATGTTTCTTGTGACATATTTTGTAAAATTGTAAACACGTTTGCACGTAGACGTCGATAACAAATATACTTCTCTCATTACGCTTATGAGTCCCAATCGTTTCTTAGAAAATGGACCTATGTAAGTAAAGTGGATTAAAGTATGTAACTTGTTCGAAGCTTATTATTGACTAGTTGTAGTCAGATTTGTGTGATAGCAATGAAACTTCATTTCAATTATTAAAGTCATCTTGAGAAAATGTGATCAGTGCAAAGCAGCTAAAAACGGTTTATAGTGAGATTATACATTAAGATCCGTACTTTATTTTTATTAGATATACTCTTGGTCTCCTGATAAAATTATGTGTTGAGCATGGGTATGCACTCTGGTGATTTATTAAGCGACAAATGCCTTTGAGATATCTTATGACCTCATTACTGTATAGAGTAGACTGTTGGAGAATAGTAAAAACGTTGATATTTAACAAATTAAAAATTATAGTTATTGAGATCAATTAAGTTTAAATACAACCGTCATTCCTTATATTGACGACGTCAGTTATGAATCTACAAGCCCCACGTTAATGAGTTCCGGTGTAGCAGGAATGTAAGTCCCCCGTTCTTATTGTCCGGGTTGTACAGTAAAGTATAGGCTAACAACTCTCACGCAACATTAGTTTCATCCCCGTTCTTATTGTCCGGGTTGTACAGTAAAGTATAGGCTAACAACTCTCACGCAACATTAGTTTCACGCTTTACTCCGTTATGGTCTTTGGAAGGCGGACTACCATTTCAGCGGGACTAAGATTCCTTTCACACCGGGTTGTCCTTTGTAGGTTTGAAATTGGTGTGCATAAAGGGTGTTTCTTGAGTACTTTGCGTAGGGCCAAATATATTGCAATTTGGTTTTAGTGTGCTTGATTACTTTGCATATTTCTTTTAAATTTAGCCCAACATTTTTGTTCGAAATATTGAGGAAATTGTGTTACCTTATTTTGTGTGATTTTATAAGCCGTGTTTTTGAAGTTTTAAAAAATATTTGTATCGTTCAGTTTTAGTACCGTATGCGACTAACTGCAGCTTAATCTTTCCTTTAAGTACTAGTATCGTTTTCTCTAAGGTAACGGCATCAGATATTCGATACCTATAGATAAAGTGTAATTTCTTTGACATTTAGTTTTTCTTTAGATAATGTCACGACGTGCAGCTATTGGGAAGAAATTGGAAGAGGGTAGAAATGATCTTGAATATCATATGACTACAAGCAGGTGGCTGACCGATATATAGTTTTCCAGAGTGGATCTTTTTCGACATAACTGCATGGCAAAACATTGTCAAGAAATATGGGCAAATATTTTGGGATTGGGATTAATATCAGAATTGGTTATGACATTATTATTTTGCAACAAAAATGTAACATTTTCATCATTTAGTCAAAAAGAAAATATTTAACGATTTTGAAAAATCGCGTGCATATGTCTTCATGACTAAATGAGAAAAAGAGAATAAGATTTTTGAACATCTTTTTACTCTCTTCAAGTTCGCATTAGTGTTACAAAATTGCACTCAAAGAACACAACAATTCGGTAAGAGATCATTATATTATGTTACTTCATAAAAATATCTTTTGGTTGTAATATTATTTAAGTTTCAGCCAAAATAAACAAAAACCTTTAAGTTCTTTTAAAGTCAACATCACCTGAAAAGCATTGGTGCTCTTACAGCATAACTAAATTTAAGCTACTGCTTGCCATTTTTCCTAATTAAATGTTTCCACTTAATTATCTACATAACGTTATAAATGTTAAACAAATATTTATATATATGTTTAAGAGTCATAAAAATCAGGCATTTTATATAAATTCGAATTAGTCTGTCATTGAACAGTACTTATTGTGTGCATTGCTTACCCGGAGAGATTTTAAATATTTCTAGTACAAATCCGAAACTACTAAACAAAACACCTCTGTTTTCAGCCTACTTTCCTGGCAGTCGTTATGAACCTCACTCAATAATAGACTTGCTCTAACACATAATATATTGTTTTTTGTTGGAAGGCATGACATGTAAATGAATAATTAATATTTGAAAATTGTGATATATTGTGAGTACAGAACCCTGTTTTAGTTTTTTGATGAGTATATTTCATAAGCGTAATTTACATAATTATTATTGTTATTGTAATTCAAAACATATGAAGCGGGCGACGGGGCGTAAGAGAGCAATTGAAGACCTTAGTGGAAGAAGTGGTCAAGTGCCAAAATACTACTTTTGAGTTATGTTGTTTAGGCTTTCGCCAAAGAAACCTGGTAAAGAAGCTTATCTTTAACAGGGCTCCAGATGTTTTTCAAATTCAGTTTTGAATGCAGGAGGAAGACCGGAGCACCCGGAGAAAAACCTGCGGAAGCAAGCATGGACTGAAAACCAAATGCACATAAAGCGCCGGGCGCGGGACTCGAACCCGAACCTCATTGGTGCAAGGCGAGGTAACTACCGATGAGCCAACCCGTTACCCGCTAAAGTTCTGAGTTTCTAATAACTTTTAAATCAAGAGAGCTGTTGAATTCATATTAGGTATATGTAATTGTTTACAGGAGATGATCAATTACAGTAAATTAGAAGTCTGTATCGATTATCCATTTTCTATAATCAATAATCGCTATTTTGTACTTGACCACTTCCTCTACTAAAATAATGGTCGCTAAACAAATAATTCTAAAATATTTTTAAAATAAGCAAACAAAACATTCTAAAAGCATATGTTTTTGGAATCTGCAAGTCAAGACAAACAATTCGATATGTCATTCATGCAAATCGGACCTTGTTGAAAATTGCATCGTTTTTTAGGTTATATCTCCTCAACAAAGCCCTGAAGGTATATAAAACCATATATATTTGGAATCTGCATGACCAGACGAGTAATTTGATATGTAACTTGACATATTTTTAACGTTTTTCAAATTTTACCCAAAATTCACTCAAGCTCGACGACCCCTTACGAGAGGATAAATCACCCAAAAAATTGTGACTGGCAGTGTCAAAATATTTTCTGTCCAGCTGCAACTTCAAAACCACCAATAACTCAATTCCGTCAAAATGGCACTTGACCTCTTCTTCCACTTAGGTCTTCAATATTCAAGTTGAATTGATTTAAAAATGTGGTGTTGATTTTGAAAATCTGATTCAATTTTTGAAAGTTGTAATTATTTTATAACTGAAGATAGATTTACCTTCACTATTTCAAAACAGCACGTTTTTTAATATAATCAGTTGAGATCTGACTTTGTCAACCTTGTAAGCAGTATTATAACCTTGCAAGAAGTGGGCAGCCCATCTTAAGGACGACCTTTCATACACAAGAGCAACTTGACAATCCATCAATATTCATTAAGTCAATTCTAAGTTTTTTTGAACTGCGAGGCTGACAACATCAAATGCGGTTATTCACCCAGCACTTCGGCTAGCATTGTATTAAATCCCATGAATTTTTCTCCAGTGCACCTAAACTTGGTGTGAAGGAAAATGCCAACTATTATGGAAAGATGTGTTTAAAAACATCAACGAAATATAAGAAATAATTACGAATGGCACATTCTTTCAACATTTAAAGCAATACTATAAGATTTTGATCAAAAATGGTTTATAGGAAAAACAGCATAAAATGGAGGGATATGACTATCTAAAGGCGTTTTCAAGTGTATTTTGTGAAAAAATTGTTTTGCCACCAAAAAATGGATAAAAAGCTTATGCACACTTTCCTATACTAACACATGAGGAATTAAATTCGGGATCCCGAATTTAAATAAACAAATGATCATAACAGAAAAAGTAAGCATCCTTGAGCCAAACCTTTTGGAGGGTATTCATATCTACCCAAAACAAACCCAATAAGCCCAATAAATCAAAAGTCATGGGTGACAGTGGCGCTTTATTTTTAACACTTTATAGTATTGCTTTAAACTATCTACAACATGTGTAATAATTCATGATTATTGAAAAGGAAGTTAACTTGAGACGTTTGACGACTATTGGGGTTTATTTTCTTTTAAAATTCCAAGTTAATATTCCCTTGAAAATTCATCTTGGGACCATAAATTGACGTTTCAATTTTTAGATTCAAAATTTCTGTCGTATTATCTAACCTGACATCTCAAAGGAGCCGTAAACGCATCAAACTTCATTTTGCCATACAGTTGATTTGTCAACAGATTCTCAATCCTTGATCTTGCTTCAAATCACCAGCAAAGTTTCATTTCAAGGAAATGATTGGAAATGTGAAATATGTTTATATATTTTGAAGATAATTAACAGGAAATTTAGGGCTAACTGATCGTTTAACGCATTTATCTCAGTGATACAGTTTTCTCCCTGACAAGCTTAGACGGATCATAACATAATTTCTGGAAATCGAGTGCATTTCATACAGGTAAACAGATCCTACACATTTATAATTTTTTTCTGATCATTATTATTTTAGTTATTTATCCCTCTTAGCATGTTGTTATATATCAGCTTGAGCTCAATTCCTTCAGCATTTGTGTTCAGTATGTTAGGAACAACTTTTGAACACTGCAAACAGTGACTACGGTATTTAACTGTATGTGAAACTGACGCAATAATAGCGTGTTAGGGTATAAGTTATAAACTTGATATTAAAATTTGACGGATTCATAATCTTTATGCTTACTGCAAAATATCAGGAAAGTTTCATTTCAAGAAAATTATAGGAAATGTGAAATAAATCTGCATATTGTAAAAGACAATCAACAGAAAATATAGGGCTTACTGATCTTTGAACGCGTTTATCTCAGTTATACGTTTTACTCCCTGACAACCTTCGACGGACCATAACTTGACTTCTGGAAATCGTGTGAAGTTCATTAAGGTGTCATTTTAATCCTTAAAGCATGGTCTTTGCAAATAGTTGAAAAGGTGAAAATGACAAGAAGTGACATTTACGGCTGGTTTGGGATGGATGGTCACTACGTCAACTCAATCAAGAGATATGCCGTTTAAAATCTTCGAGTGTAAATGCATGATTTTGACAGTAATGTATTGCGAAAATTACCCACATATAAACCATAATTAAACAACAAATTTGCTTTAGCATTACACATATTTCATAGAAGTATATTCCAAATTTTTATGACCCCATCTTTTTTTTTTTACAATACATGGTTTATTAAGAATTACTTCTTACATATGTTCACGTAATCCTATATGCACCTTAACCACGGTCATCTCAACCATCCGATTCATCGTGTCTCCTAATTTGTTTTAGGTTTTTTTCAAGGATATCTTCATGAATTAAAATCACGAAAAGTTCGTTGCCTATACATAATTTGAGTATAAATAGACCTTTCATATGAAACCAAACATTCTAAAATCCGGGTCCCAAATGCATAAAGACATTTTAGCAAAAATGCATGTTTTCTACAAAAGGTAATATATATCAGATCCATGATATTTGAGAGACCTATTTTGGACGCAAGGTCAATGCTGTTACGGTTACAGTTGATTCTCTTTAATTGATTTCGAAACAGCTCATGTGTACATGCTATTAATGGCTCCGGTTTGGCTAGCTCCTACGTTGTCGAAATGGCATATTGTCATCCATCAAATGATCTTTATCAAATTCATTTCACGATATCAAGCCAGACATATAAAAAAACGTTTTGTTTAAATTAGATTAAGCTCAATACAATAATACAATACAATACAAAATGAAATTTATAAAGCGCACAAAATCAAAGCAAATGTTCAGAGGCGCTACAGGCACAAAAGTTATTGATAAGATTGTTGAAACAAATAGATTTTCAACAGTTTCTTGAAAGTACTATAGCAATGGACATTTTTTATGTGAGCCGGCAGTCTATTCCAAATTTTTGGAGCATATGCGGAAAAGGCTCTGTTACCAAATGTTATGCACACAGTTTAGTTTCTGTAGAGAAATGAAGTTGATTAAGAATGAATAATCACGTTCTATATCCCCTTTACAAATAGAGCTTGCGCCATCACATATATTGTTGTAAATTATTAAGAAACGTCAGCGTCACAAATCTCGATTATATTTCAATCACCAATTCTCTTGGAGCAAATATAGCTACCGTCGCTCTACACATTTACATATAGTTTACTTACTATATGACTGATATCTTTGCATGTGATGGCCTAGCCAAAAAACAAGTTGCAAGGTATAAGGTATCGATTACAATAACTCTGTGATAGTACAGTTGCAAAATCCGATTGACATGAATTAACAATAAAAAGGTATATAGCGTTAAGGTAAACGTGACCGTAAAACAGTCTGATAATCATTTATAATTTTATAAATATTTGCATGATTAAACACGAGTAACAACATAATTTACTTTCACGTTTACTGTATTAATATCTGCGCAATCTCTCTAATACCTGATCACTGACATTATAACAAATGATTCACTTTCCTAGGCCTATAGCCACCTATTGTCCTTTTGAAGAAAAAAAATCGTTTTGGTCGACCCTAATATTAGTGGTTTTGTGACAAGCACAAACAAAAGAAAGAAAGGTTTTAGTTTTCCGAGCATTTTGTGTAGTAGCCTATTTTATTAAGAAACGACGTGTTTTGGTGATTTGGATGTTCTTTTTTTGGACCTTTTTTTGTACATTGTCAAATTGGGTGGGGTGCGACGCCCCCAACGCACCCCCTGGCTACGGACCTGCCCTTTCCTTTTGATTTAGTGTATCTGTTGAAAGACGTAGACATTACTATCCATACAGCTCGTAGAAATATGTAACTTTAATGTAACTCTAATGATTAAGACAATTATAGTCTAATAAGCCAGTATTTTGCATATGAGAATTCTCACGATGTTTTTACACAACATTAAATGTTAAGTAGATAAGAGCATTAAAACAAATCCATAAATTGGAGAGAATTGTCATCGGACATTAACTGAAGACAATAATTGAATTGCAGCAGTTTTCTCTTGAAAACTATATATTTATGACTACAAACTCTAAGAACTTATAACATTGCTGAATTAACTTTGTTATTACGATAGAAAAACACTATATCTGTAAAAATGTTCTTATATGGTTTTCATGCATACTCAAAACGGTTTCTCGAAGATCAACCACCTGAAAATGAGCTGAATGATGTAGATATGTTAAAGTAAAATCTAAAGTAATATAAAATAAAAGTTATCATCTCCTTGCGCATTACTAGCTGTTAACTATTTCAACAGTATCAATTTGCATTACGATCGAATTGGCAGTCGTATTAAGAAAATAGCCTTAAATTACCTGCTAACACATATCACGTCCACTATACTTATTAAGGTGTCATTCTTTATTGTATGCTTTTAACCTTTAATGTGAATGACAGTTGGAGTATTTTAACTTTATTATACTTGTAGTTACATCTGAATCATGATAATAAAGATGAAGTACACGTCTTCAAAAAACGAAATGTTATTCCGATATTATACTTTCAAAACAAAATGCTTGAAATAAAAGTTGCACTTTTTATTCTATCACATGCATAATTCATAACTTTAATCAACGTGGTTTGCTATACATGTCTCTAAAAATGGTTTAACTCATGTGCAAATAAACAATCATATGTTGTACTGAACTGATACACTATGAATTAGTTTCGAAACATCAATAAGTGCATAACTAATATCAAAAAGAAGAAAATCGAAGGTAACTCCTTTTTAAATTGTGTTCCAACCTAGCGTGTTATTAAGTTTATCGTTTGCTGCTGTGTTTGTGTTGCTCCATCCTTGCAGTGTGTGAGACATAACCTTTAAACACGTGCAACAACAAATTAGTACGGTATAGTGTTGTACAGTGTGTATGTAATTTACGCAACAAACACGTGTTCCTGTTCTAGTAAGGATCACCATCTTCAGATGAGGGTGGTCGTGGCAACTGTTACTGGTTGCCGGACGGTATACGGTATCGTAGCCGATCCCCGGTGACGTCATGATGTCCTATACCGCCTCTGGCGTGAAGCCGTTTGGATTCGTGGAAAAATACTACTTCCGGGATGATCA
>JXSR01S050025.1:50110-60164 GCA_000969725.1 Ophiothrix spiculata
ATATGCTGATGCACAATTTTGCAATATTTAGCATACATGTACAATCAGAAATTTTGAACACGTATATTGCAAAAACATTAAAATGTTAATGTGTTTAACCACTCACAAAAGAATGTAAGTTATATAGACGATTGCACCAGTATCAAAGGTATCAATAATTCATTGATAGAAGAGTTACAAAACCCCTTAGACAGGAATGAAAAAATACTTGATCACTAATCGGCCATAGTATGACAAATGATTCCCTTGCTTATTGAATTATTGTCATTCTGCTAAGTGGTTAGTGTTCATCCATTTAAAAGACGTAGACATTACCATACTGCTTAATTTAGCTTCAATGGAAAACACAATAACCTGGTAGACACGATACGTCCGCTAATGAGCCTTCACATTGTATATGATAATACTAACGCAAATGAAAGCGTTAAAGGCGTTTGATAACAGCATTGGCAAATTGAAGAGGTTTGCCAACGGGCGTAAAGTGAAAAAATACAATGCAACAGTATCCTTTTGAAAACTGTTTCTGGCTACAAACCATAAGAACTTACTATTTTTTTTTCTATATGACCTATATTTATATTTACCCAAAATTATTAACGTGCTTGAAAATCATTAGAAATGGCCTATTCTTCATACTAATAAAAAAAGGAAAAGAAAACATCTGTTATATCCACCGAACATTTTATTTCAAATTTTATCTGCAGACATTCTATTTGTATATTTTATTCAAGAGTTAATGGAAATGGACTGATGGCGCTTAGAAGAACAAAATATCTGAAATCCAATACAATACAAACAATATTTGCCTATTTTGTCGTTAGTGACAACAGAGTAGATTGTATTCTTCAATATTATGTTGTAAACTTAGTTGGTGGAATCAATGAGTAATAGTACCGACTAAATGTACCTTTACTTTGAATGGGGTACTTTCATTTTTCTAGGTGGACACCATGCTCATGCATGGCTTTTCAAAATGGACCCTAACCATGTTATTATCCTTCGGTCATATAATGCCATAAAAAGTAGTTTGTCATGTTTTAGGGGTTAAGTCACAAAATCTTGAAAATTGAGTTATGTCAATTTCCTGCTACAGAATTCTCATATCTACATTCTGTACAAGTTTTGTAGTAATTTGATGATCAGAGCATGTGTAAGAGTCACTGCGAGATACAGCAATACCATTCAAGACAACACAAATGATATTATGTTTGTGTCATTTTCTCAGTTTGTACTCAATGTGACTTAACCCCCTTCTGGTTCTAGGGTCCTCAATTACGATCAAATGAAGTTTGAAAACATTCCCTTTTCAATTAAATCATTAATCTTTTCCATAGGATGTTCTTGTTTCCATGGCTATATATTGCCCTTTTAAAAACATATAAAATCAAGGACAGAATTAAATGAACTAATATAGTTATTAGCTGATTGTTCTTTGATTGAAAACGACGATTTTATGAAACATTTAATTTTCACAACCTTACACACACACTAATCTAATTTACTGTATTGTAAACTATACTATAATTCCCTGAGTTTGCAATTCTGACATCCTTTGCAATATATTCGAGTTCATCCCCCGTTTAAAACAACAAACAGGAAAACAATCTTTTTACATATGTGACGTGTTACATCAAAAGGTACAAGTTGTCGGCCAAGCAAGTTTTGAGATACAAGCAAATTAAGCTTGTAAATGATAAAGAAAATAATAAGAAACCAACCATCTTTAATCATCGCAACTTCCAAATTAAAACTCCAATTGTCACAAGCAAAGTATCATTTTAAAGCTTATTTTTTTCTCTTTCAAGTAACACAAAAATCTCCATTTTGTCCAAGGTAGACAACTTGTACCTTTTGATGTAACGCGTCACATATATATATCGAACATGTAACATTGTCTCTGAATTTGTGGATCATTAAAAAACTGCATTTTTACCAACTCTTTTTCTCCGGAGAAAAATAATGGAGTGAAAACAGTGTTTCTAATCTTTAAAAATATCTTGTTTACGCCTGTGAATGTATTTTTTATCAGATTATATACACGGTTGCTCATAAAGTTGGAATAAAAATATGTTTTCCACTTTGATAGGTAATCTTGTTTGGTGTGAAATGGAACTCCGAATGTGATCAATATTCTCACAACAAAAATGGGTCAAGGTCACTGTACTGCTTAATTTGAGTGGTCATATGAAATGCTTATCTGTAATAGAGTGATAAGCAGGTGATTGAATGTCTTGGTCACGCTTAACTACGCCAAGATAATGCTTGGAAGCAAAGCACAAAATGATCCTTCAACGCTCCTCAATTTATAAAATTAGGGTTGTGGTGAAAGCGGAATGGTCCCTGGTGGTATACGACATCTGCAAACAAATTTAAGATGTCATATACCGCCGGGAAACTATTTTTTTTCTTTTTTGATGTTACTATATTTTTTTACTAAGTATTTTAGCACTTCCAGGAATCAAGGCTGATTTACATTATAGTAACGTCCTTAACTGCAATCTTCGGTTCGACTCGATAATTAATACGTTGCGACCCAAACCTTTTGTAAGGGTCTACGTTGATTAATTAAGTGGAAGAGTAACTTTATTTTACAAACAATGAGAGCTAATTATGGCTAGATATATGATCTTCATTTACCACTTGTTATAGTTTTTCGTCACCATTAAATGCTATAAATCTTGCAAATAATTAACTTAGCAGACCGCACTAGCTACACATCTATCGTTACTATCTTCCTCAGCTCTGCTGGTACTTAATAAGATTGCATTGGTTTTGGGAAGTTTTAGAATATCCTAATACAAATTTAACACAACTGAAATGTTACAAAAAAAACGGCTTTCGACCTTGTTTTCTTGTTATCTTTATGAACCTAATTCTATTGACCTAGATGTATTACAGATATATTGATTTTGGTCTGAGGCATTTTATAATGTGTTTGTTATGATTTACAGTCGGGATGTTTGATTAGTATGTCTCATAAGTGTAAATTTATTATTATAAATTGATTTCGTATATATGAGGCGTGCTTAAGTAAATTTAATGTTTAATAAAGGATTTAACTGCTTTAAGAAAAATGTGTTGATTTCAAAACTGTGAGGATTTAACTTGTTGATATAATAACATCATATTGATTCCTGTCTAATATTACGTCTCTTGTATGTTTTTTTCCCTTTTGATTAGGGGGGGGGGGGGGGTGATCAATCAAAATTTCTGCTTGCGGGGTCCCCCTTAAAATATATAGTAGACCCACAAAACAAGAATATGACAAAGACAAAATAATTTGAGTTCGGGTCCCTCCCCCTGTACATACCCTCTGAAGGCATATATTTTTAAAAATCATTTATCTTTATTGATGTACATGTAATACAGATGTATTTGAACCAGTAGGCAATGATCATAAAACAGGTTCTGCATTCAGATAAATTTATACGTCAACTCATTTTTTAATTCAAACAACATTCAACACCTGCTCTTGCGATTAGGGCAGATAGTCACATATGCGTTGAATGGCTCAACTTGCTTTGAAACTAAGATAAGATACCGTACATGTCTTCATGAAATGGGCATTAAGTCGAAAGATAAATCGTTGCCTAAACAACATGTAAAAACAATATATACTTTGAGAGGCAATTTCAAGAAATAAATATCAAAATTACTCTAAACTAACATTCGGCACTCCAAACAAATCACCTTCCACACACACAACCCCCATCCCCAAACACCCCCCCCCCCCCCCCCACACACACACCCACCCCCCCCCCCAAACCCCCCACCCTCACAACCCATACACCCTAACACACACCTATTATCTGTGGTTCAATAGGTGTTTTTAATGAAATACACATAACACCCCTGATAACACCCTCGTCAATTGTTATCAAGTGTTGAAATAGAAACAAACCCTACAGAAGTGTTAATTACATAGTATTAATAATATAAATTCCAATAATTCCTAGTTAAATGTGATTGAAATGACAACAAATAACCTATATAAATCATATTATTGTAAGATTTTTTTTCTTCATTATTTCTATTATTAGGGTTAAGAAATCTGAGTCCAAATGTCACATCTTTTAATAGTACCGTCAGAAAGATCCCTTAATTCACAGTTCTCAGTTAACGGTTTATAACAGTTTTTAAGACGTAAATGTACGTAGCATAATTGTTAAACGTCAAACTATATAATATATCTCTGCACATGATGATCTCTGACTCGTCTGGTCTACGAATATGTTATAGAAATACAACAAGGAAAACAGTATATCGGTCAGACTCCTGCTATTAGTCATATCATATTGAAGATTACTTCCACCATCTTCAAATGTCTCCCTGAAATACTTCATATCGTCACATTGTCTGAAGAACAAAAAAATGTTAAAGAATGTCACTTTACCTATAATTATCCAAGAGAGCTCAGCAAATATCTATGACGAACACCGTTGAAAACCTACAAAGAGCATGTCAGATCTGATAAACATTAAGAATTTAGAATCATGAATGAAAATGCAATTAATAGTTTTAAACTATCTGATTGTATTCTGAGACTCATTAACGTAGCGAGTGCAGTTTTGTATTTGACGTCTCAAGGCAAATGTAGAACAGTTACACCTAAGTTAAATGATTATTGGTTTCAGAGCACTTTATCTGTCTGCAACAGCCCAGTCGTCAAACTAATTATGTGTAAGTATATCTTCGGGGCTTTTGTCGCCAAATATATCATAAGTGTCGGAGTGTTGTCTCCCAATGATAACGTGCGCAAAGGAATAGATCTACCCTAGAACGGTTACTCATGTCTTGAAGCAATGCTTTAAAGTGTTAAAATGAAGCCCCCCCCCCCCCCCTTGTCACCCATGACATTTTTTACTTATTGCAATAAGTGGTTTTTGTAGATAATGACACCCTATAAATGATTAGTCTTAAAATTGCTTATCTTTTCAGTAATGGCCATTTGTTGAATTAACCCTCGTCTTAAGTGTGTGTGGGATGGGGTGGGGTTGGTTACCACTCCCCCCTAACGGATGATCGCGATTGCACCAAAATGCAAAACAAAGCGATCCTGAGCATTAAGGTAACTGTTTTTAAATCCGTTGCGGTCTTTTTGTTTAAAAAAAAAAGGTGGTGTTATTTTAGGCCGTCAAAGTCCGAGGGTAAGGGGGTGGTTGTCATCGCGAAACATTTTAAATCGCTACTTTGAAAATATCTGCAAGGTATGTACTTTAAACTTACAGGACATGTTTGAATTGTCGTTTCCTTCATTTATTATCCAAAAACAAGACGAAATGCCGACACTTAGAACTTTTATAACATTTTTTTGAAAAAGGAGCCATTTTTGTCGAAAATCAAAATTGTCTTGCCGGAAACATAAAGCCTCAACGGAGTTTTATGATATTGGTATCAATGGAAACAGTAGATCCTATTCTATACTATAGTACCAAACAATATAATTTCAATGTAAATTACACATTAGGGGTGGTAACCACCCTCAGGAAGACGTCTTACAAAAAGGGCCTATAAGCCGAGGGTTAAATTTGGGATCCCGAATTTAATTCCTCAATGTACTAATATAAGAAACCGTATGTACTTTTTATGAGTTTTTGGTTGTGAAACAAGATTTAGACAAAATGCACTTGCAAACGTACTAAGAAAACCATATTCTTATGTTGTAGGCTGTTTTTACCAAAATCATTTTTTCGATCAACATTTTATAGTATTGATTAAAGGAAATATATAAGAGAAGAGACAAACTTGATAGAGAACTTAAAGGCGACTATCATCAAACATATTAAAATGCCTAAATCTCTAGCTTTGGATTGCATTCAACGAACTCAATAAACACAACCAACCAATTTCATTGATAAAGGTTAAAGAAAAGCAACTAACAAGGCTATCGTCTTAAAAGGATAAGTTTCTTTTTAAGTTTCTGTGCTATTACACATTGAATGTAAGCCCACATCTATTCAATAACTAAAAAAATAGTCTATTGATGGCATTAAAACACTTCTTTTCAGACGTAAACGAGTCGGGTAGTAGGCTATTCATTAACGCAACGAGTGAGGTATTTTAACTGGCGTCCTCGATATTTAAGTTAATTGAGTAATAATTTCTTATGACTTTAACGAGTGTCAGCATATCTTGGAGGCTTTTTCGCCTAATATATCAAATGTATCGGAGTTTTGTGTCTTGTTGATAACTTACAATACAATATAGTTCAGAGATAAGTACGATAAAGCTCTTTATAAAGCAGGGTCAATATACCGAGTGTACCCACTTGTTCTTAAGCAATAAACTTGCATTGCATACATTTCTTCTAATGTACAGGGTGGACCAATAAAAGCATTATTGAAGTTCAATGTCACGAAATTGAAAAAAAAAAATCGAGATTATTGTTTATATATTTATAAACTATGGTATCTTATTCGTGTATTGTGAAACTTTCATGTCAAACGTAGCTTGCATTGCAAAGTTATTGACATTTGCGCAAAAACCGCCGAATTTCACTTTGTCCACGGCAGGGTATACTTATGTGTTCACTAGAATCATAATTAGGTTTACAATTAGCATGGTTTTTATTTCTTTATGATATTGATGCTTATCATCGTACTAAAGGTGCATATCATTGATTGAGGGTACTATTGACATGCATGCATGCATCACAATAACATAAATATGGTGTGCTTCTATAATAATCTAAAGAATTTATTGGGCGCGAAGTTCAATCGACAAAGGCAGTGTATGTATTTGGTCGTTTTTCATTTATAACATTTAGTTTGTAAGGCGGTAAGAGGAGGAAGTTCACAAGTTGCGAAAGAACATTTATTGCTGAACTTTTTTTTAGAGCTGGTAGCTACGCGGCCGGCTAAGCTAACTCTGTAAAAAGTCTGTGTAGATGGAATTAGGAATGACTTTTCTAATGCACGTATCTACAGAGACTATTAAAAGAGTAAGAACAAAGTTTCACCCCTTTGGTACTGTTTTGAACGGGGATAAAGAAACTAGCACGATCTTGAACAGAGGTCTGCAGCAAACACTTCTGTTGTAAATGCAAAACTTTTTCTAAGATGAGTTCTTGACGCAAGTTCCTTCATCACAATTTTAAGTTACGTGACATTGAACTTCAATAACGCTTTTATTGGTCCACCCTGTAAATAGCAATACCTCCTACTTTTGACGAATACATGTAATGGGCATTAAAACCCTCTTTTACAAATGTAACAGTAAATCTCAAATGTAGATTTTAGATTTTGTTTGAGTTGAAAAGGCATCAATGTTTATTCTTATAACCATATCAGAAAGGTAAGTTTGAAACCTACACTCACCGAATTGTTTACACAAATTATGTAAAATGTTATAATTTCGACGTTGGTATAGGACTCCCTAACTATTGTAAAAAATTTTACCTTATCCAAATTGTGTAAAAAGGTACCTAACTGTTAAGCAAGAATTAAACTTTTTGCTAAGTAAACATTTTACACATTTTTTATGCAATTACCGTATTTTACTATTTAGTTACGTATGAATTTACATAGTTGTTCTGTAACTTTCTGCTTGATTTTTTGCGTTTTACTAATTTACATTTTTGTTAGTATATATATTTTACACGATTGCTATGTAATGGTTTTACTATTAACTTTTACTTTACTCTTACTAATTTCAAGGTAAGAAAGAAACATTTGATTCATTGTATTGTGTTCATTGGAAGCCTAAATGTCCAAAAAATGTTGGTGTTGGTTTTTTTTGTGATTTTCTCAAAAAATGTGATTTTTGGTCAAAAATCAACATCACCATCATGTTCCTTGTCAAAATTCCTTTCTGTAAATGTATATTTTTATTAACTTTAAGCTTTTTATTAAAAAGTTATGGTACAAAATTAACTTGCTTGCAAAAACGTAAAATTGAGTAACGTGCTACTGTAACACCCCCCTCCCCCTCCTTAAATATCCATATTTCAATTGTCGCTCTGTTTTCGATAGCAGGTCTTATATCTGTAAGTAAATGTAGTTATCAATACAACAAAAACAAAATTAAAGCAATCGCCCGAGTAACATCAACAATAAAGCATTGCTTTTATCTTCACATTGAACATATTTTCCTGACCATGAATATTGCACATGATCAGAATCTGTATCCAAACTTAACATTGTATATCAAAACAGAACTCTTATCGACGGTTTTTTTTATGTCATACACATTTTGTTCTTGGTGAATTCTTAACCACCTGCCCACCAAACCAACCTTCTCTTCTAAAACGTAAGTTGCATTAAACTCCTTGACATTAGGAACATTCCCTAGCTCCCTTTAGATTCAGGCTTAAAGTTCAGATTTTAGATTGACCGATTAATGTATTAAAAGTCAGATCAACTCTATTTTTTAATAATCTCGGAAAATGAATTCTTATTAATTGATCTCAGAAACTCTTATATTGTCTTATGGGATCGTATGGACATTGCGTTTCCAAATTTGAAGTTCTCTTTGCTAGATGATAAGGTATTAAACTAATTATGGCTGTGCTAAGTGATGTGGATATTTTATGTCAAATAACCATTAGCATGGTTAGTTTTAGAGGTGACGAGACCTCCATTCATTCATAGAAGGTAACATTATTAGACCCTACATTCAGAGATTCCCCTTAGGCTAACCTAACTGTCTATTATAATAGTGGGTTAACTAGTTCTTTTTCCCCTGTATTGTTTGTTTCATTTTCATTTTCATTTTCTTTCAATTTTCTGTATATAATTCATTCACCACCGAATTTCTTGTGATTTTGTGTGGAATTAATCTGCCACTTGTAGTATATGTATTGTTAAGGTTTTTTTACCATTTATTACCCTTTGTTTTGTCATATGCCGTAAGATTTCGCAGGCTTCCACAAAATTACTGAATATCTTAAAAATAAGTCTGACCAAAGCAGTTGAAATAACATTAACTTAGACTTGTGGCTCTTGTAATGCATGTAGAATAATAACAGTTAAAGCAGTGAACATAGCAATGGACTTGTGTTCCTCTAAGTAATTGCTGATATTAATGCAACGAAAACAAAATTAAAACCATCACCTGCAGTAACCATAACAATGCAACCTTTTAACACTGCTTTTACATCAGCTGATATAACTTTGCGCACGATCAGAATATGTCTCCTTTGAAAATTATGACAAATAGCACATATGCAGCATTATGTAGTTCACTACTGTACATGTCAAGCCCATTTCAAGAAGTAAATAAAAACGTAAGATGCGTATACAGGAGAAACAAAGAGATCCCTCCGGGTATATAGGGTGTCCCAGAAAAAACCTTAAAATTTAAAAGGTTTAACGGACAGTGAGAAAGTAAATAAACATTGCAATTTATAGTTCATTAATTGAACTTTCATATACTGTTTGTTTCACTTCAATCAGTTGTGAACACTAAAAGTAACGTTTTATCAAATATTTAGACGGATTTTTGTCTGGTCCAATTTCATAATTTTTGCTTATAAAGTAGGGGTGTTTCTGAATGGAGTAAACATGGGTAACCTTGGAAAACTTATCATATCTGTCTTATTTGTTCATCAAAGTTGATCATTTTTTCAGTATAGATAAAAGATAATTAGTAAATATTGTTATGGTTGAGTGAGCAGATCAAGGACATTACTCAATATAACGTCGCTCAAGATGAATCGTGAAATTGGACCAGACATTTTTACAGCCAAATATTTGATAAAACTTAACTTTTGTTGTACAATACCGATTGATATCAAACAAACGGTATTTGAAAGTTCATTTTATAGACTATAACATGCTATGTTTACATACTTTCTGACTGTCCGTTAAATCTAATAAAATTGCTTGCAAATATTGTAAGCTTTTTGCTGGGAGACCCTGTACTACTCTAGGAATGACTCCTCGATTTAATAATACACAAACAACCAGGCGTGTCAGAGGGGCAGCCTACATCTGGACCTAAGTCACGAATAGGTATATCAAATAAGGTGGAGCCGTTTCAAGAAATCAGTAAAATCATGACAAATGTCTTTATTTTTGATAGAAGTTGTCACCGAACCATAACACTTTTGGTATCA
>JXSR01S050025.1:64851-85752 GCA_000969725.1 Ophiothrix spiculata
TCATAAAAACACACAAAAAGAAAGTGCCAGAGAACAGTGCCATCTTATTGAGTTATGGAGAACAAAATTACGATGGGAAAAGATTAGTCTTCAAGGCTTTTTTAAAAGATAATTTTAAGAGTGAATCGATCAAGCGTCAGCGTTGTGTATACCCTTTTAACGTCTTTTGTTAAGATGCTTAACCACAGGATTTTCCATTGTGAAGAAGGAAAATAATACAGTCTTACAAAACCAATCGTATCTCTGGTTTGTTTTGAAGGATTTTTTTCTTGAAATTTTCAACGATGATGAGCAGAATCATGAGCTTAAGAATTATATAACTTTAAGAAGCTAGTTTTACAAACTTATGAGAAAATCGACGCCATTTCCATGCACAATCTTTATTGGGACAACCTGTGTCTTCCCAAATAAGGTTGCTAACATGTTTCAAATCTAATAGCAAGCCTGTACTGATATCCAATATGGCTATCAAAATATAATTTTATGGTCAAAAATGGCTTAAAGTGACTTTAAAACGGTATTAAAAACACGAAATGTTCCAAATAATCGATGGAAAATGACTTTTAGGGTATTATAGGAACATTTCTTCCCATATCATGTTGTTAGAATGTTTGAAATTTATAATGGAGCCTTTAATGTGACCTAAAATGGCCGCAAACATATAATTGTATGCACACAAATGGATATAAACGACTTATATTATTAATATTTGATGTGAAATGTGCTAACGACCTTATTTGAGTAGAAATTATCCGGTTGTTACCCTTAAAGCCATTTTCGACCGATTATTTTGAACATTTGGTGATTTGATACAGTTTAAAAGATGGTTCCTCTGTCTCACTATCGCAGTGCGCCAAAGATATCCCACAAATTTTTTGCTTGAATTTGTATTTACTTGTTGAGTTCTCACTTAGGAATTTGTTTTTACATTGGGATCTTGATGGCGCATAGAGTTATGGCACTCCGAAAGCTGCACGAGGGCGCTCTTCATCAATAGGTCAAGTCAGCGTAACACGATACGCCAACAGTATCCCGATTTCGTTTTTTTTACATAAGACCAAAGAAAAAAAACCTCTGTCTCAGCTTCCCGCGCGCATATGGTTAAAATTCGAATTTTAACGCAATTCTTTTTTTTTTCGGCCGCTTCTTTTTTTTTTCTTACATCGAGAGAAAAAAAAAAGGAAAAAATTCGGCGGCGAAGCGGCCGAAAAAAAAAATAGTGACCTAAAAACGTAATAAAAAAAAATTCCGCGTGCGCATAGCCTTTTTTAACTAAAAAAAACAAACCGCGTAGCGCTTAGGGTTTTGGGCCTTCAGGCCTAAGTTATGTACCCAGCTGGCGGTTTCAAAAATATGTTTCAGTTTGGTTGGGATGAGCTTGGCGCACACTTTTACACTTACTTAAAAATTTACATATTATTTTGGTGGTTGTTTTTACCCCAAATAATTTTTCGGCCGAACCGAAAATGGCAAGAACCAGAGGATTCAGATGTAGTGTTATGGTATGATAGTGTATCACTGTATTTTTTTTAAATAAATTGATCTGATGACCCATGAATCACAACCCCCCTGAATATGGTACATTCTTACAGAGACAGACTGTAAGAGGCACTTAAAAAAACATCACCATTACTGAATTATGCTTCCTCAAGATAGTTCATGTATATCCAACACGTGGTCTTGAGAAAGCAAAACACATTATACAAATATATATATTTATTAGGGTATTACAGTTTAGTTTTTAACAGGACAGTAAAAGAACACATAATGCAAATTGGTAAGTTTAACATGGTGATTTTAAAGGATAAAAGAAACCCATCCCACTTTGATTCAGGGGCGTAACCAATGGGGGGCAACTCCCCCCCCAAAAAAAGAGAGAAACCGTAAGAAAAGGAAGGAAGAGAAAAGAGAAAGGAAAAAAGAAAGAAGAAAGAAACCATTATTTCATCCAAAAATATGTGTTTTTAGCTAAATAAAACAAATTTGTCAAAATATTTTTGCGCATGCCATCACTGCCTCCGATCCAGTACAAAAGTCGGGAAGCCTCTTGAGTCTTGCCTCCTCTCCCGGAAGGTCAGAGCTGGTTACGCTCCTGCTTTGAGTAGTGGCTGGCAAGTTGTTGTTTTTTCTGAAAGCAATTTGGCGGTCAATTTCAATAGCTTCTTGAACATTTAGTAGGAACATATAGAGTTTTAGTTTCATATTATTAAGTTTACACTTAAACGTTTGGCCAAGAGAATAATGAAGTTGATTGCAGGGTTTGGCTTTTCAATCATATGACCAAAGAAAATATTTTCTTCAGATATTGATATTTGTTGACCAGATTTTCATTTTAGACAGATAAATAGTTGTGTCCAAAAATTATACACGAGGTGGCAGTATAAGAGAAAATGTTCAATTGTTTCAATTTCTTGTTAACAAAAAGCACATTTGTTACTGCTGCTTATATTTTTTGGGAATATAAACATATAAATGCATACAAATCTCTGAAAATGCTTTCAAATCACTAAAAAAAAACCATTTCCATGTCTATATCCCAATCATAGTGTCACATTTGACCTTGTAGTTAACCTTTTTACTGGCTGTTTAAATATAGTAACTATGTACTATAACATTTATCTAACAATGTCTAAAAGAGTCAACTACAAGGTCAAATGAGACATTATGATTAGGATATGGACATGGAAATGCTATTTTAGTGATGTGAAAGCACTTTTAGAGATTTGTATGTATTTATATTTTATAAGTATAATTAACAGAAGGGAGCTATTGGTGTTTTCTTACACTGGCGAATCTATTTTAATGTTAGAATTAAGCCAAACCTCTTGGTCCAATATGTTGGTTTCTATTTTGGTTCTCTATAATGGATAGTTGCCCAGCCTTTCACAACACTTCCAATGAACGGATTTTCTATTTTATCAATGAAGGTTCAGTAAAGTGAAAATTAGATTTAAACAAAAACATACCGCCATATGCTTTCAGAGAGTTAGCCATTACTGTTTTCCATCGAACATCTTCACTCTTATCAAAAAACCTTTTAATCCGTACAATTTTCAACATGTTGCAAAAACTTCTACATTCAGGCATTCCAAGGCCACCATTTTCAGGGGCGTATCCAGGATCCTGAATCCAAAGGATGCGGATCCTGGTTACGATTCTAAACAAGGCGGGGAGGGGAAGGGGGCAGTCATAGGCCCCCTGTTGGGACCCCGGGGCGGGGACCACAGGCAGAGTCTCGGTGGGGGTCCAGGGGGCGAAGTCCCCATGAAAAATGTGCGTTTAAAGCAATTTTGGTACTAATTTGATACACTGATCTTGCATTAAGAATAGGTCAAGTCAGAATTACAAGTTTTTATTTCTAAACCCAAACTCATCATGAAATATTATTTTGAAACAGTTTTCAGTGGTGTGATTTTTATACTTTGGGGGGGGGGGGCTAGATACGAAAATCAACGACTCAGAAATGCGACCACGATGCCCTAGTGGATGGGATCCAGGGGCCCGCCATAGGGCCTTAGGCGGGGGTCCAGGGGGCGGAGCCCCGGAAGCTTAATGGTTTTTGACAGTTTAGAGTTTCATGGGAAATAAAAGTATGAACTATCAGTAAATTATCCAACTGACTAAACTGACTTTTAATTTTATTTTCAAACGACTGCGTCTTCCTAGGTAAGGGTAGGGTAAACTGCCATTGGCAGGGGGTGGTAAACCACCCCACAACTCTACCCTACCAACATAGAAAAGTTGCCATTTTGAAAAATATCTGCATAGCAGTTTATAATTACAGTACATGTCAAAACTACCATTTGTTTTATTCATTAGCAAAACATCCGATGAAGATCCGATATTTAATTTTTGTCAATTTTGGCCGAAAATCAGATTTCGGCCAGATTTTCGACCTGAAATACTTTATGATGTCATAATTACTTAACGCCTTGGTCGATTTTCATAATTTTGGCATCAATGAAAACAAATCACCCTATATACTATGGTATAAAACATCCACACTTTTGGCTTGTCAATTCCGTATTCAAAGGGGGTGGCGTGGTGGTAGCCACCTTCTTTATGTGATAACGTAGAAGAAAAGCTTAGGTGTACGAGAATTAACCTTCTCTTCTCCCTTTTTTTTTAATGCTCATACCCCGGGGTGTGCACCCCTCCCCCTCCCCCTGAATACGCTGGTGGTTTTAAACAGGCAGAATAAGAGTTTGTTTTCCTTTTATTTTATCTGGTTTACCGTCCCAAACAAAATCATAAAGTATATTGTCTTAGGTCATTAAAAAAAGAATCAGGAGGGTTTGCAAAAACAGAGAAGGGTTTCACAAGCTTAGATAAGGCGAACGTCTTAACAGTGTTATTTCCCCAAGAAAGATGAAATTTCTATATATCTTTTCCGTATCTGCAAAGTGTTTTAAATTTTTTCTAATTTTGAGCTAGAGTTTTACTCAACCATCTGGTTTTAATTTTGTGAAATATAGAGTCCAATATATGAAATAGCTGTGTTTGACCATTGAAGTTTTTTTTTTCAACAAACAGTATTTGGTTTGAAGTTTTTAAACAACCCAACCGTAATAGTATACTTTTGTCATAGTTAACCTGTAAACCAGAGAAAATATAATTTTTTTCCAGAATGTTCGACGTTTCTTTGGAACTGTCAATGTATACAATTGGCTTATCTTAACTTCACATTCTAAATTTGTATCATTACAAGCAGATGTCACCTTAATTCCCTTGATTGCATTTGATGAACGTATGGCACGACTTACAAGTTCCCTGCAAATTATAAAATACCAAGGTGAGAGACAACATCCTTGACGCACATGTCTAAAAATGTTAAAAAATTCAGATGCATAGCCATTATTTGTAACACAACTTTGTGCCCCATTATACCATGTGAATAAAACAAATTGTGCACGGATGAAAGATGCCCTTGACCTTGATTTAAGCAACAAATCATAACTTTGTTGTTGTTTTAGTAAAGCAAATTTAATTTTCTTTCAAATGCAGACAAAATATGTTGTTGTTTTTGGTTCATTTGACCACACTGAAAAAATTATTTCGTCAAACTTGGTGGAAAAGTCGTCAAACAGGGGTTATAAATTAGTCATGCAAGTGAATTTCCCCTTATTCGTCGCTTGACGATATTTGCGGGCGTATGACAAACGAAAACAAGTGCAGGACAAAATATTTGTGTAACTGTACGAATTACAAATCTGTGAAGGACGAGTTTGAACGATTGACAAATCTACTTTTCGTTAATTGACAAATGCACATTGTCATGAGCTAAGGTCAAGACAAACTAATGTAGGCATGACAAGCTATGTTGACAAACTTCTTTGAGCACGACTAACCATACCTGAGAGCTGACGAATTTGTATGACGAACAATATCGTATATAACGGGTTTCCGTATCTTCAAGAAGTGGCGTGGCGTTTTATTCTCGAGTCGATTGCACAGGAGGACAATTAGCGACAACACCTCTTTGGATTCGGATAGAACAACTCTTTAATTCCAGGTTAGGTTTGTGCCTAACCTATCATCTCATTCCGACCAGACCGCATTGGATTCGGAGTCGGACAGAACAACACTACTGGACTCAGAATTCCCGTACTCATACTTAAGCTTACTCATACCTCATCATCAGATTCTGACCAGACTTGTCCATCTAGATGGACCTCGCAAGCGAGCGACGTAGGCACACGTTGCGAGGTCCATCTGGATGGACTAGACCAGACAGCCATTGCAAAACCTGCAAGCAGGTTCCTCATTGTACCATATCTGATGTATACAAATACCATACATCACATATGCTACAATGAGCAACATGTGTGAGCCGACAACTGCACCCTTTTGCCACGGCGGGACACATATATGATGCCTGATATCTCATCTTGCTGTTTGTATAAGCCATTTCACATAAAATTTTGTAAAACACGCCACACGTAATCAGATTTGACCTCATGATTTTAAAAGCTTAAAATTGACATGTTTTAAGAAAATGTAATGAAATGATTTTTTTTTTATTTTCCACTGTCAAAAATAGACTTATCTTATTGAAAAAACTCTAAATATATATCTTTCTTGTACAACTTTTAAAACAGTAAATAAATCGAGGGAAAATTCAGTACAATACGACATACGAAAGGGAGATGATGTCGGTCATCACATTATCCCGATTTACACAGCGAACATCGTAAACGACAAGTCACATCTTTCGAAGGTCTGGGCTTTTTAGGCAAATATGACGTCACTTACCGCGTGGCAAGCAGATTCACTGGTGGTGTCATCCATTGCATTTTGCATATTTTTTACACATGAAATTGCAGCTTTTATCATATTTATCTAAGAAATTCCTTTGTAAAAGTAATTTATTGAAGGAAAGTCAATCTAATACGATGGAAAAAGTAATACATTGCCAAAAAAAGAAAAAGAAAAAAAAAAGACGAGGATAGGACTCGAACCTGGAACCCGGGAACAAAAGCCACGTAGCCTAACCGTTACAACACGGAGCACTGTGCTGAATTATTGATGTTTTTAACAATATATATCTAACAATAGGTAAGTGCTGCTTAATCGTTCGCTTCCGGGTTACATGGTGTTTGGCGTAGAAATTTGATGTCTTATTTTGACCTCATGGGACCAAGTGTCAAATTCTATTACGTGTAGAGTGTGTTACTGAAAACTACCGCAAAATGTTTAGCAAACCTGATAAAGAAGTGTTGTCGCTTTCTTTTAACCAAATGGCTAAAATATATTAAGTCCAGAACCGCAGATTTTAAGCAAAACGTAAAGACCAAATTTGACCTCACTCAAAGAAAATAATCACTGTAGAAATTACATATATGTTCACATATATTTCGCAAAATTATAATTATTTTGGATTTCAGGATGTTTTTACAGCATTTCTACATCTATATGCAACATTGTTTTGAATTATGATCTACTTGGGTGAGTTTCTGAGCTTCTTAAAATTTCTGTCTCCAATTCATGAATATTCATGAGCATCGGCGAACCGACGGTCTGTGCTGATTTTCTATGCATAAATAAAAATAAACTAAGCCATTTTTCTCGCATCTGGATGTTGGTTGGTATACATTATCTATAAATTAATCACATACTTGGATTCCTCGTTAAATTTATGTTAAAATGTATAGCTTTTCCAACTAGGTTAACTCAGTCCAAAGATAAGCCGTTTTAAAGTTTTCGAGTGTAAATGCATGTTTTGTACAGTAATGTACAGAGAAAATTACCCATCTAAACCATTAAGAAACAACAAATTAGGATAATAATGGTAATATATGATACATGCATTAGCATTATACATATTTCATTGAAATATATTCAAAAAAATCATGACCTGAACATTTTTATTTTTTACAATATATAACTTTCGTACACTTTTGCATGTAATCCCGTCGCCTTAACCACCAGAACCATCGTGTTTCCTAATTGTTTTTGAAGTATAATTTCATCAACTAACATCATGAAAAGTTTACTGTTTGTATATTTATATAAATAGAGAATAAATAGACCATTAAGAAGTTTCTACTATTTTTTAAGGTAATATGTAACAAAACCATCATATTGGAGGGACCTGTTTTTGACGCAAGGCCAGAGACCCGTGTTGACCACTGCTTTTAAAAACCACGCACTTCAGTGACCAAACTCACTTACCTCATATTGATCCTAAATGTGCGTTTACATTGCGACGACACGGCCCTCGACGTAGGGTAACGTTTTCCAAAATCACAAAATCCTGGACGACAAGCAACGAGTAAAGATGAAAAATCAAAGTTTGTTGACGGATAGTAACGAGTCTCAGCGACACCACGGCAACAAGTGACAAGTGGGTGCTGAAAGAAACGCAGACTTACTAATAAATTAAGAGTTTGGCTTGACGTTTAGTGACGACTTCTCATCGACAAACAACTGTAAGCAACGTAGTGAGGCGGCAAACACTGATCAAGGCTGACGTAAAGGAACGAATGCTATCGACTGGTCACGACAACAGAAACATGAGTTGAAGTTTGTGCGGGTGATACAATCATTCCTACTCACATCCCTGCAACACATTGTTGTTGACAACGATAACCAACGAATTGTGACGACCTCTAAACGAATACAGACTGCTACAAACGGCATGGAAACGTCAAAGAACTGAGGGTTGCGGTGGCCAATGAGATCTCAACGACATCAAATCTTATTCTATGTCATCCCAAAATTTTAAAACTTGTAACTGAAAGCGACCGATAGTAACGACAACATGCATAGGTTAGAGGCGTGTGCCAGCGTGGACTGACTTTATCTAACGAGGACCGGCGTAAAATTCAAAACTGCAATTCGCAGGTCTACGTTGCTTGTCGTTACCCCCAATACGTCGCAATGTAATCGCACCTTTAGCCATGCGTTACTGGTTTGCACAGTGCAAAAAAATGAAATTAGCAACTTTTTTCAAATTGAGCTCGTGGGTTTTAAAAGTTCATAAAGTTCTTCAATGTTTTTCAGTTAATTATCAGAAGAAGGGTGTCACATGAAAGCTGAAATTTGCTTGTACACAAATTCTTCAAATTACGTTTGTGAGTTCCGTATTTGCACACGAGCTATTTTTTCGAGATGATTCGATACTGTTTTCGGAGTCTTTATTTTGTTTGTATTGTTATTGATTGTTATTTATAATTGTACTTGAATTTGTTATTTATAATTGTACTTGAACTTGGACTTGTTTCTTTTACCCGTTTTTAAAACCTGGAATTTAGCCGAAATGTGGTCTCACCCATTTTAGAATTATATCTTTTAACAAACTTGTTCGGCCGTACAGTTCACTGTTAAGAATACTGCCATATACTAGAATGTCATACCCATATGTGTACCGCCGCGGCAAAAGGGTCCAGTTGTCGACTCCTACATGTTGCTCATTGTAGCATATCTGATGTATACAAATACCATACATTAGATATGCTACAAGGAGCAACATGTACGAGCCGACAACTGGACCCTTTTGCCGCGGCGGTACACATATGTTCCAACAATTTGGATGAAACAAAGTTCTTTTTGTAGTTAAAGGAGTTGGCTTTCGACATTAAGTAGTAACAGGGTAGGTAGCAATGTATATGTTTTCTGTTTCTATCGTATGATGAGTGTTCACGAAAACGTGTAATTATTCGCCTTTAGATTATCAATTATAATTGTGATATCTGATTCAACAATTGGTTTAATGTACATAGTAGAGGCCATCATTTCATGGAGATATTCATAGTGATTTTTACCAGTATTTTGAATCTCTGAAGCAAGTTTGGGTCCACATTAACCCTAGTTTTACCAGCATATTTTTTGTAACGTTCGTTATCAACGGGGGTGGTTAACCACTCCCTATGAAATTGAAATTTGAGCAATAAAAGTTGCTTTGTTTTATACCATCGTATAGGGTAGAGTCTCCTCTATCCATTGATACCAAAACAAAATCATGAAAATCGGCCAAGGCGTTACGTAATTATGACGTCATAAGTAAACACCTCACAAAATATAAGTGGAGAGTTAGTCTGACCCCCATAAATCCCAGAACGAGCCCTCAAATTCCAACAATATTGACATTTATATACCTCATGTACAGATTACTCTCCTCTGATTGGTTAAAAGTGAGGGCATGGATTTTACTAGGCCTGGGGCATATTTTTCACTAGGCCCGCTCAGCATATTTTGCGGCGCCGGTGTAACACGAGCAATACTTGCGCGACTATTGACCATCGGGTGTTTTCAGTGCATAAACATGATAAATGATTCTTTTAACCAACCAGATGACAACAATCTATAATCGGTATATAAAACGAATATTGACTGCTTTTTCTTCGGGGCATGGTTAAAATTATTTCCCCTCGGTGATCTCAAAACCATGAATATGCCCTCAGCTTCGCTTCGGGCATATTCATGGTTTTGAGATCACCTCGGGAAAATAATTTAAACCATGCCCCTCAAAGCAGTCAATATTTGTATAATATGCAAAATTTGGAATCTCAGCTAAATATTGACCCGAAATTTGATATCAAAACCGTTACCATTTCTCAAATTATACACACAGTACACAATAAATGGTTCAGCTCTATTTGCACTAAATGCACCGCCAAGATAAAAAGTTATTTTACAGAATAATAAAATGCGCGGGGGTTCAATTTTAATTCGTTTGGCATGACCACGAAATATTAATTTGAAATGTGAGGAAAATCAATAGTAATCCGTGGAGTGTATACTTTTCTTCTTGTTGATTTGTTGATACGCATGGTCAGAAGTAAAGACATAGCTGAGTTGTTGAAAGCACATCACCGTGGTTCTCTAAATTGCTAAATGTGGGAAAATAAGGGCATGATAAAAATCGACAGTTGACAATTGTGTACCGCCGCGGCAAAAGGGTCCAGTTGTCGACTCCTACATGTTGCTCATTGTAGCATATCTGATGTATACAAATACCATACATTAGATATGCTACAAGGAGCAACATGTACGAGCCGACAACTGGACCCTTTTGCCGCGGCGGTACACACTATTTAAAAATCGAAGTTCTAAAGGCATGTCATACATCTTACATGCACTTATGAACAGAAGCTCTGTACATGAAAAATATCGATCGTCTGTCGATTCCACTAGAAGCATTATGGTGGTGCACTTTAACACTGCGGGTATACTCAAAATGTGAGAAATGAAAACTGAGATAGATTTTTCAAACGGCTGGTGTAAAATGATGGTAATGGTTTTAATGTCACATTTTGGGTCAAAATTAAGCTGAGATTCCGTAGTTTGCATATATGTCAATATTGTTGGAATTTGAGGGCTCGTTCTGGAATTTATGGGGCCAAGACTGATTGTTCACTTATCTTTTGTGAGGTGTTTATTTCCGAGTCGGAAAAATCGCAATTTTTTGGCAAAAATGGCCACCTAATCGAAATTTTGCTGTAAAAATTCTAAATATCAGACTTTTGTCGGGTATTTTTGCTTATAAAGAATGGAAAAGGTGTTTGTAATATGTTCTGTAAGCTTTAGGTGAATACCATGCAGATATTTTTTTTTAAATTGCGAGTTAAAATTCGCTCAGGTGGCAACCGCCCCCCTACCCTCCGACTTTGACGAGGCACCCTGACCCCACTGCAGGTAGTACTTACAATTGTCTATCGCTAAAATGACCGCAAAAGGATGAACTTACAATTACCCAAAACGCCTAGGTCATATTCGTTTGCGTTTTTATGCGACAGGGAATCATCCGTTAGGGGGTAGTAACACCCCCTCCCCCTCCCCTTGGTAAGACAAGGCTTAACAAAAAAGTCGTTAAACTGAATCGCTATATTCTTAAGCTCAGTTCATACTCGGCCTCCAAACAAAATATTTCCTACAAAACATTTGGTCGTGACGTCACCAAATATTTGCCATCGAACTTTAACTATGAACGGGTAGCAAACATTTGGTCCAATGTATGTGGCAATTAAATAACGTGTGCAATCTAGCGCGAAATTTTGTTTGGTCTCAACTCGGTGTTGAAGTTATTTTATTTGGAGTCAATCGTCATTTTTACGTCACGACCAAATGTTTGGTAGGAAAAATTTTGTTTGGAGGCCGACTATGAATTGAGCTTTAGAGTCGGTAACTAGATTACCACTATCGTCTTTTAAATTTGCATTGTGGTTGTATTTTCCAGGTTTTTTATCATGCTGTTTTTAGATTTTCAATTTTTTTTGTAATAAGTTTATTCTCTTTGACTCACGCATGAGCTTATTATATAGGTCTTGAACTTTTGAAGATTCACTTCACTTTATACTTTTAAGTAGGCCTTTGGTAACCCATGGTGAAATCGGGTCTTTTTTCTTAATTGATCTTACATCTTTTTAGCGGTATACATTCATCGTAGTTAGATTTGAAGGTCTCAGTGAACTTATTATAGTCATCATTTGTACCATTGTTGTGTAGAATTTCATCACAGTTGATGCTTGACAATCTGTGCTTAAATTTACCAACATTATCATTACAATGGTTTCGTTTATAAGTAATATTTTTGTTACGACTCTTTTGATAAGCAAATCAGTTGTTAAAACAGTTGGAAAGTGGTCACCTACATCAGTTACAATAATAGAAGATTAACTATATCGTCATTATTTGGAAGAATATTGTCAATTATTGTTGCTGAAGTAGCAGTGATTCTCGTCAGTTTGTAAATAGTAGGAGTAATTGACTAGGAATAGATAAGTCAAGATAATCATTGACGGGTCTTTCTATCGTTGATTTTATCAGATACATACAAGTAGACTCCACCCTTTTCACGACCAATTCTGTTCATGTATTCGAAATTAAAGCCAATAATGTTAAATGTGTGTAATACCAGATTTATCTTCCTAAGCCTTTTTTGTAACACGTCTTCCTGAGGGGGGAGGTGGGGGGGGGTTACCACGTACCCCCTGTGATTTTGAAATTTGGACCCCCAAAAGTTATATTGTCTGGTACTATAGTATAGGGCAGGGTCTCCTCTTTTCATTGATACCAAGATCATGAAAATCGGTCTAGGCGTGACGTTATTATGACGTCACAAAGTATTTCCGGACCGAAAAAAATTGACTTTGGAAAAAATGACCACTTTTTCAAAAAATCGCTATAAAAGTGTTAAATATCTAACATGTCCTGTAAGTTTCAAGTCCATAGCATGCAGGTGCATGTTTATGGATGTCACCTTTATGAGAGATCCCCCGTCACTTGATCCACTTCGTCTTTGTAACCAGGATCTTCGGCAAACAGATGTCGTTAAGATCCTTGGGATCAAGATCTCTAGCGATCTCAAATGGGACACTCATATTGGTGACATCATTAAGCGTGCAAGTGGTCGGCTGTTTATGCTTACTTTGTTAAAAAGATTTGGTCTTCCTACTAAAGATTTGCTCACAATTTATGTTGGTTTTATTCGCCCTCTTTTGGAATACGCTGTCCCTGTATATATGGTGAATATATGGAATAAGCAATAATTTTGTTTTCAGCTCATTTTTATTAGTATGAGCATAGTCACTCTATTTTAACTTTCTTGTACTGACGTAGATATGTATGCATACCTGGTTTTATATGTGCCATTTATATGTAATTTTAATGTCTTTGCATGTTTTTATAGATTTGTAGTTAATAGCCTGTAAATATTGTTTTAAATCAGCATTTTGCTGCGATTACAATATATTTCTAATAAACCTTGAATGAATGAAAAATGAATGAAATTAAGTGGTTCCCCCCGATTTTCTTTTTGTCAAAATGACCGCAAAGGATGTAAAAACAATTACCTAAATGCTCAGGGTCGCTTTATTTTGCGTTTTTGTGCAATCGTCGATCATCCGTGTAGTGAGATTCTGAAATTCCTATTAACGAGAATTCACGATCTAACGATTTAATGCACTCTTTAAAGCTGTCGAAAAATTGTTGATAAACTTTTAATAGTAACCATAAGCATATTAAAATATCGTTTACACATAATAACAAGATACATAGCGCCGGTAAAAAAAAACACGATTGTCGTTGAATGTCAAAATAATGAATCAGAACTTTACTTTGACGGTTACAAATTAAGAGGGGGGGGGTCTACCTTACTTTTGACCAACCTTGTAACTTGATTTTCACAATGTTACTAATCACATACCCGGTTGTGTTGTACATCAACTTGTAGCTCGGGTTGAGCTCTTTCAAAAAAAAAAACCGCCTTGTGGCCATGGTAACGACGTTAAGTCTCCGATTGACTAAACACTAGAACGAACGTAACTAAAGAAACGGGATGTCGCATTTACACCAGACTTGGGTGAAGAGTGTATGATACGGAGGAAACCATGGGTCCGGATTCTTAAAACAGTTGTCATGGTAACCAGGAGGCCGACCAATCAGGTAATTTTGCATCGTAATTCAAATTTGGAAAGGAAAATAAACAAATCTGGAATAATAGTTTCGTAGCCCTATTTGTACTTATTATTCATATCATGCAAAAAATCAAGAACCTGTCATTTTCAGTTTTTGAGTTGCGTTTGTTTTCGTATCACATTGTAGTTTTTCTACTTTCGAGATATAGACCTTTAAACATTGGCAAAAAATGAAAACTTGAAATGAAAAAATAATAAATATGATACCCATGTTATAAGTAACTAAAATACTATGAAAGATAATAAATTTACACACATTTTAGGCCCATTTTGGTCAAAATCGGATTTAATTGAGCGAAGTTACAGATTTTTTAAAAGTAGTATGTTTAAATATAGCCGATAAATATAAAAATAAAATAAAGATATATAAAAAATGACTAACTCGGAAATTTTGATTGCATATGATTCACAATCCATTATCTTGATAAAATAATTAATTTATTTTATAGGAAATTGTAATTATTTTATTAAAATCTGATTTAAATGAAAATTCCTAAAAATTACAGGGTGAACGTCTTCTATATACAAATGTATAGGACAAACGTTCAGAAATTTGCCATAACTTCGGACCCGAATGTCCGTTTGAGCTCAAATAAAAAGCAATAGAAAGTAGAGATCCAAATTCTGTAGTTTTTGTGTGTGTTAATAATTCATTTTTCTGATCTAAACGAATTGGTTGGTCAAAAATAAGGTAGACCCCCTTAAGCGTTAATCATGGTAGTCCTCAAATAATGTTATCATATTTTTCACATTTAAAAGGGCTCCAATGAGTAGTTTAAAAAAGCTGTAAGTAAAAATTAATTTTGCAAATATTATAGGTTATATTTAGAAAAAAATTATGTGTTGTAGAGCACTAAACCATTTACCGTTATGAGGTTGAAACATATATCCTAATTCAAAGATCTGCCAGCAGATTGAATTGTAGTGTTTAGGGCCTTTTTTGATCATAACCATTACCTTCAAACTTAACTAGTGTTTTTAATCAAGCATAACTATGTTTTTGCAAGATGATAGAATTAAATAAAGATCACTTCCAGCATTCAAAACTAATTTTTATTTCATTTGATATCAGACTCAGTATAATTTAACAAAAGATTGAGTTCAATAATTAAAATATATATATATATGCATTTTTAAATGACCCCATAAACAAAACAAACAAGAACATAAATTCCCAAGCCCCATATTTTTTGTGATTACTGACATTACCATTTGCTGGTTTAAAAACAATATTTTCCATAAAACTTTGAATGTGACCTATTTGTCACTAAGTTTGGTTGAAATTGCATGCATCGTAGTCGAGTTGTGACATTTTTATATGCAGCCAAAAGGACTTCGGAAAACAAAACTAGAGAAATGGAACCAATCAAAATGTAATAACTGGATAGTCATTTTTCATACAAACATTCCTTTAAAGGTTTGTTGAAATTGCCCATACTAGAATCGAGTTATAGTATTTTTATATTGAGCCAAAAGGCCGCCTGGAACACAAAATAGACACAGAAACAGGCTAAAAAATGGAATCTCATTGGTCAGACAAACATTCTTGCCGAGTTTGATTGAAATCTTTCAACTGTAGACGCAAAACAGCACTTTTAAGTACTATTAAAATAGTTAAGATGAAATATCTTGACCATACTTAGCCTCGTTCCGAATCTTTGGAATTAACTACCGTACTTAACTGCGGAAATATATCAATTATTATGGGAATAGTCTATTTTTAACACGTTGTTGTTGGAAAGGACCGTAGCCTACATCTAAGTATTTTTTCCGTTTTATAAGACATTATTTGTTTTATTACATAGCTCAATGACTTTATGAAATTAATTAAGTTAACGGTGACCTCTAAGTTTTGCATGCATTTTTTAAGACAACAACACACTAGAATATTTTATATTATATATTTTCATACATAACACCCCTGAAAATGGTGGTAACTGATTGTTTATGCATGGGTTATTCGTTCCTGATACATGTCTAAGTCTAGCCTTGCACTTCTTACATAAATATTTCTTCCATGCAACGACCTTATTTTGCCTTGCCACTGTTTATAGGCGCGACGTTCAGCCACAAGGCATCTAAATCGTGCAGGGCAGTTGAACCCTAGGCACACGTCCGGCAGCTGATTATGGAAAACGGAAGCCAAGATTTGGAGACGCTGCAGATTGCCCAGCGGAACCGAATGATTAATGCTGGGAACTCTACTACAGCACTCCTTGAACATTACAAGGACATTGCTCAAACATATGACCAGGTAAACATGGGTAAAGGGATATTTTTGGATAATTTTTCCTTTAAACAAAAATAGCGTATATACAGAACATTAAAGAAGCCGGGTTGGGATATCTTTTACTCTTCATGAATATGTGTTTTTACTGCCCTTTTCTGTAAGGATCAGGGCGTTCTTGCGCTGAGAAACGATAATTTGTATTTTGATACTCCTGATCTCCAATAAAACATTTATACAACATTTTTATTAAATAGAACGACCACAGCTCATATGCAATTTCCAAGGCAATGCTTGTTTGACGGTGCTCAGTAGCAAATACTACTCCCAGCAATTTCCCGTACAGCGCGTTCAACGACATCAATGGTCATGGCAGGAGAAATTTCAGTCATTGCAAACAACAAATGTCCACGGCGGCTTTTGAACTCTTTTGGTTTTTGATGACTTGCTGCTGTTTCGTTCGAAATTTCGATACACCAATAATAATAACAATGATAATGATAATCTTTTATTTCGCTTGATACAGAACATTAAAGAAACGGGGTTAGGGTATGTTTTACTCTTTCTGAACGAGTGTTTTTGCACTGCCTCTTTCTACAAAGATCATAGCGTTCTTGACAGAACTATTCAGAAAAGTGATAGTAGACCACTTTCTTGAACTGATTTAACATAACGTCACTGTGTCTCCTGATATCAGTTTAAGATCTATTTTGAATATCTTAAATTGCATAATGTTTGCATGCAGCCTGTGTATTTGTAAAAATCAGAGGCTTTTTAACTGGATTTACAAACATTCACAACGTCATTTCAATAAAAAAAATAATTATAAAGGGTAATTTGTTTTTAAGATAATTTCCTGATCATTGATAATATTGCAGAAAATGTAATAAAGGTTAATATATTTCTTGATTATCTTTTTAACGATTTTAATGCAGTCCTTGTTTTTTGTAAAATCTAAGCGGATTTGCCTTAATTTCATCATAGAACGGTCACAGTTACTTTACAATATCTAAGGCAGTGCTTAACTCTAAAGATACTTACGGCGACTAAAAATTCTTGACGGTGCTTGATAACAAATACTCCCAGCAATTTCCCGTGCAGCGCGTTGACCGTCATCAATGGCAGGAGAGTTATTGCCTTGCATAACAACATAATTTTATGTCCACGGCGATATTTTAGGTTTTCGATGACGCGCCTTTGCTGATTCGTTCGAAATACCAACATGTTCCGTCACTTAATGTTAACTATAATTATAAAATAAGAATAGGCCTAATAATGATATTTCTTTCGCCGATAACATTAGTTGGCAGCGAAGACCGGTGGATGCTGGTAGCAGGCCACCAAAGTCGTAAGTCGTGAGATTTGGTTTAATTCTTCATATTCAAATAAAAATTCTTTTTCGCTTATATATCTAAATGAACTAAAGTTGCTTTATTTTATTTTTTTTACAAATTGACAAATCTAAAAATGTTAGAAACATAAACTCACATACTTTAGCTCAGACCTGTAAAACCTATTATCAACTTCATTATATTATTTTTCAATAAATAATGAAACTCGAGGTTTCAAAGCTGTAGTGTATTTCTCTCAATTGCATCTAGAAAATTAATTCCGCTGTAAATATAGATAGGAGATTGGGTACTGTTTTATTAGGATTTGTTTGTGAAAAGTATTTCATTATTCTTTATTTGATTAGCCTCACTGAATTTCCCTCCCAGGTTTTCAGTGTTTTCAGTGTTCTTACCCATTTTTTTTTCTTTTTCAGTATTCCGGAAAACTAATCAGCCTATAGACCAGGATGTACAAAATACGGAGTATGCCCTTAGATTTGTACATTTTATCCTAAATATTTGCTTTTATTTATTTGTCAAAATACAGTTTACCGAGTTAGATGGCTGGATGGTTGGAAGGCGGGAAATTGCCGCTGCCTTACACCGAGCAATGCCCGACACTGACGCACGAATATTGGATTGCGGTTGTGGCACTGGTCATACTGCCTTAGAGGTAATTATCTCTGAATTGTCTCTTTTTCATTACATTGAGTGCGCTTTGGCTTTATAGCCATCTAGAGAAACATAATTGTCCTGAAAAAGAAAAAACAAAGCCATAGTCAAACGTATTCGGAAATGGCTTATATATACATTAAAGTATTTAACTCTACACTCTTAGAAGGCTGGGATCACATATACGAGTAGTTTTCCGGATCATTTTATTTTGATCCTTTAAGGGTCACTTTTGATCCAACGTGGATCGTTTTGATCCTTTTTCGGATCAATATATACAAATGGATCAAATTCACCAGGATCATTTTTGATCCGGTTTTAGGATCATTTTATTTTGATCCTTTTTGATTACAATATCAAAGTTTTGATCCGTATTTCTTGATTACTTGATACGGAAAGGATAAGCTCATATTTTCAGAAAGACATTCAATGCCTGGAAAAGGTACAGAGGAGGGCAACAAAGATGGTTCCTGGGTTGAAGGAGATGGAGTATGAAGATAGATTGAAGGAACTTGGCCTGTATCCACTTGAAGTGAAGAAAGTGAGAGGTAATATGATAGAAACCTTCAAGTTTCTCAATTGCCTCGAAGATGTTCCAGCTGAAGATATGTTTACCAGGAATGAGACTTATACAAGAGGTCACAGCATGAAGTTGTACAAGAAACAACTCTCGAAAGGTCTTGAATTGAGGAAACACTTCTTCTCACAGAGAGTTGTTGACAACTGGAACAGCCTCCCAGCCTATGTAGTGAATTCCAATACAGTAAATCAATTCAAGAACAGTTTTGACAAACATCTGTCTGAAACTGGATATGGGGTATCAAAGGGCATAAGCCTATACTGAATTCCCATCATACCTTAAGTGTAAGTGTGTAAGTGTATATTTGATACCGCGTTTGGATCTAACGTGATCTTTTGTCTCATATTTGAGTACACCCCATATCCACTACATAGCCGGGAATGTATACAATGGTATAAATACGATGATTTCACCACACTTGACTCCTGCCTGTCCCGTGGCCGAGTGGTTAGAGCGATGGTCTCGTAATTTATATGGTGTACGTGCGGCGTGGGTTCAAACCCTGCTAGGGTCAGTTCAGTGAGATATTTTTAGGCAGATCTTTTTTATAAGAAATATTTGATCCCTTTTTCGGATCAAGAATTGTGAAGAATCCTTATTTTTGGATCACTTTGATCCTTAAAGGGTAAGCTCATATTTGATACATAAAAAGGATCAAAATTGATCCTTTTTGTCTCATATTTGATCCTGCCTTTCTAAGAGTGTAGCAATATATAAATTTGGAACATTCTAAACAACACCTCTTTGAAGAATATGGAATTTTCCTCTGTCACTCGCCGAAAAATAGATTACAATACGCCAAAATTTTATCAGCCAACGGGGACAGTTTTGAAAGTTGGTACTTCAGGGGATTGATTTAGTTAGCTTTAGCGCCTTCAAATCATCGCTAACAGGCATTAGATAGAAAGTTGCGACGGACAACCGAATAAAATGCCTAAAATCACAGAAGCATTAGGATTGCAAGTGGAAGTCATAGCATCAGCCGCTCATGTACTTTGCCTAATTGCATAGAACATTAAGAACTAAATTGCTAAAATAAAGTCTTAAAAAACGTAATTTGTCCACTGTTATGGATTTTTTGGATTTTTTTCTAAATAAGATTTGCTTTCAAGGATTTTATTTTAGAAATTTAGATTTTGTATAATTCCATCTAGAAAAATGAGATTCATCAGAAAAACAAGCATCTGCACATTATATCAAGATATTTGTAAATTTAATGAAATAATTGAATAAATGAAAGAGTACATTATGGAGTATAAAATACATGAAGTTATGGTAACAATTTGTGCGAACGGTTATAAACAATGTTTTGACAATGATTTGATCATTTTGTACGAATTTTACATTTTTATTTGTTTACAAAATAAAACGCTCGAGAAAACTAAAAAGCTTTAACATCGTATAAATATCCCAACATTACTTATCTGTAAAATAAATGTTTATACGTCAATGTTCAATTGAGAACATTTCATCTATATTCTTCTAACGCACGCCTCGCCAAATTGATTACACTGTCGTAGCATCGCCATGCATTATTTGTGACGCTACATCCCAGCACTTGATTTTCATAGCCGGAACAGAGTAAAAAAGTATAATTCCAATCGCCTAGCATGCATTACCGACATTGTCGACGTCGGTTTGGGGGAATTGTCGACCAAGAAAATGTTGCCGATCCTCATGATACTAGCTCTAGCACAAGTTTACAAATGTCAGTACGCCCTACGCAAGTTCAAACGAACGCCGTACGAGCACCGTGTCGATTCAACTAGCTGGATCGAGCAGCTTTACAAACAATTCCCCTCTATCTGATCCTTCACATATAGAGCTCACATTTATCGCCGCAGATTCTGCAACGTGCTGTAAATGGAATTAGTCCTTGAATCACATTAATGACGGCCTTCGGTGTAATACATTTTACCATGTTTACGTGATCATTAATGCAATACAGTATAAACAATATGTTATTTGTTATTTTCTGTAAAACATTATTTCATTTTTTTTTCTCATTATCTGCTTGCTTTTACAATAATGTACGTTACAAGTTTAATACATTGGACACTTGATTTGCACATACCCTAGAATTATTAAACTTAGCATTTTTGGCTAGGTGAGATAGGTTTCTATCAATTCAAGGATCAAGGCCAGGATGTCAAAAGAAGTATGTGTTCATGCCTC
>JXSR01S050029.1:8630-21086 GCA_000969725.1 Ophiothrix spiculata
AAATCCGATTTAAATCAAATAAATCGATTATTTTGATTTTTTTTAAAAAAATCGTGATTTTTGCCAACCAGGGGGTGCGGAAGGGGCGCACGCACCCCGGGGATCTACAGCAAATAAAAATGGAATAAAGAAAAAAGAAAGAAAAACAATCGTAAACACAACGAAAAAGGGCGCAGTAGTCCTAATTACTGCTAATAATACATTTGGCGGGCCGTCGGATATAGATAAGTGCCCCTAGCGGCCCCTGGACCCGTCGCCATTTTCGACTAGGACTTATTGCGCACCCCGAGGTACGCAATCCTGGCTACGTGGGTGATAAAAGTAGGTGACATGCAAGATCTGCTTACAACTTAACATATACCTTTTACTTATTTATATGAAGTACTATCATCTACATATTGCAGTTCTGAAATTTGATTTAGTTTAAGCCAGTTTGATGTTACAGGTAAAAATGTGCCTGAAAAGGACCCATATAGAGAACTTTAGGATTTTTATTTTGTTAAACTACATTTTTCAGTTCTTCTCAACTACCTTGGCCAAGATCTTTCTTTAATCAGTATTATATGTAGGAGGAAGGCCGATTGCCTGGAGAAGAACTAGCGGAAGAAAGCATGGACTGAAAAGTTAATTGCATGTACACCACTGAGGACTGGGAATCAAACCCAAACTCATATTTGTTTAAAGCAATGGAAGTACTGCTGCACTAACCCACTTCTTATTACCAGGAGGGGAAGGATAGCAGTACTCACTATGCTCCTTTACAGAGACTTACGACAAACATTTAAAGCAATACTATAAGATTTTGATCAAAAATGGTTTATACTATTATAGTAAAAACAGCATAAAATGAAGGAATGTGGCTATCTAAAAGCATTTGCAAGTCTATTTTGTTAAAAAATTGTTTTGCCACCAAAATGTGGATAAAAAAAACCATGCATGATTTCCTATACTAATGTGGAATTAAATTCGGGATCCTGAATTTATTTCAACATATGGGCATTACAGAAAAAGTAAGCATCTTTAAACCAAATTGTTTGAAGGACTTTCATATCTACCAAAAACAAACCTAAAAAATAAAAAGTCATGGATGACACGGGCACGGTTTTTTTTACCCGCACCAGCCACTCTTCCAGAAATCCATCCATGGGATGTGTCTAAAAAACTTTTTAAAATCGGTACGAAGAAGGCAGGTGGGCCGGATGGGATCCCCACTAAATTGATTCACGAGTTTTCCGTTGAGCTTAGTGTGCCACTTTCACATATTCTGAACACCTCTTTTCAAGAAGGAACAGTACCATCTGCGTGGAAACGGGCCATAGTAGTCCCAATACCTAAAACTAATCCCCCTGTGTGGAATCAGTTGAGACCGGTTTCGCTAACCGACCATTTTGCGAAACTCCCCGAGTCTTTCGTTATGGATTGGTTAATGGACGATATTGAACTACAGATTGACGATTCGCAATTTGGTAACCGCAAAGGTCGTTCAACATCACATTACTTGGTTAAGCTGGTAGATAACTTGCTGAAACACTCTGATAATCCAAAGTCCTTGTCTCGCATAATAATCACAGACTTTAGCAAGGCATTCGACCGGGTCGACCACAATATAGCGATTCCCAAACTGCTTCAGCTAGGTGCTAGACCAGCTATAATACCATGTAGCTTTTTAAAGTAACCGTCAACAATGTGTTCGCTACAGTGAAACCTTGTCGGAATGGCGTGTACTGATAGGTGGTGTTCCACAGGGTACCTTGGATGGTCCAAACATTTTTTTGGCTCCTGCAAATGATGCTGCAATTATGAAAGAACCTAACAAACTTGCTCTCAAATATGTTGACGATTTAAATATAGTAGAAAATTTAACTGCCAATGTTCAAAGTAACATTCAAGATGACTTGGATATGTTTGATAAATGGGCTTCTGACAATCACATGAATTTAAACCCAGCCAAATGCATGTTTGTGGATGTGACCTTTGTGAAAAATTCTCCCATTCCACCGTGTCTTAGGTTGTGTAATCAAGATCTTCAAAGCACAGATGTAGTCAAGATCTTGGGTGTTAAAATTAGTAAAGATCTTAAATGGGAAACTCACGTCGGTGACATTGTTAGACGTGCATCTGGCCGTTTGTTTATGCTAAGCATTTTGAAGCGTTTTGGACTTCCTGTTAATGATCTTGTTACCATTTTTACAGGTTTTATTCGCCCTCTTCTGGAGTACGCAGTGCCAGCATGGCACTCAGGCCTTACAGAGTATCAGCATCTTGCTTTAGAACGTATCCAGAGGAGGGCATGTAAAATCATTCTTGGTTATAATTACAAGGACTACCAAGATGCACTCAATACATGCAAGCTCCAGGATCTTATACAATGTTGTGATCAAATATGTCTTAAGTTTGCTAAATCCATGTATACATCAAATGACTTTAGAAATTGGTTGCCAAAATTACGCAGTGAACAGGTCAAAATTCCTCTCCGCAATGGACATAAAATGACTCTTCCTAAGGTTCGTACCCAGCGTTATGAACAGAGTCCCATCCCATTCATGGTTAAGCTTTGGAACAAAGACTGTGCCAAGTAATATGCCTCTGGTTGATTGCTGTTTCATCCTTTTGATACTAGTGTTTGATGTACTTCCTTAGTCTGTTGCTTTTAATTGTTTTTATGTGTAATTTGTAAATATTGTGTAATTCAGCTTATGCTGCGATGCAATGTGAATAAACCTTGAATTGAATTGAATTTTAACACTTTATAGTATTGCTGTAATTAGTGTCACATGTTTGTTTCAGTTTTATTTTGTTTTACTCTTAAATCTGTATATTCTCTACTTTTTGCCTATGTAGGATGTGCAGTGGAATGACATAGAGTATGCAACTGGCAATAAAATCTTCACATTTAACAACTCCAGCTTCAGCAATCTGCCAGAGTTTGTAGACGACCTACACAAACATGGCCAGCATTATATTCAAATTGTGGTAAGTTTGATCAATCAATCAATCAATCAATCAAAAACCTGTTAATTACATTCATTCCACATCATGGCCGTCCCTCAAATTCTGCTCTCTTCCATGCACTTACACTTATCTCAACCTCAGCAAGTTGGAATTACTCAAAACCGGTCTTTGTTATATGTATACTCAAAGTACCCTATTATCAATTTATGTTCTGGTAATGTATATTGTAAATGACATCTGTTTGTATCTCATTCAACTTTTGTCTTCTGACAGTGAAACTGAGTAATATTTCAGATGTAAATATTGAAAATCATAAGACTACCTTCACGACAGATATTTTTGATATAATTGCTGTCATTCAGAAATGCACCACAAGAGAAAAATTGGTCCAGAAATTAATTCCAAATTAATGACAAAGTCATTTTAGCACCCAGGCATTTGTAACAAGACACAATATAACTATTCACCTTTTGACTTTATTTATTTTTGATTTTCCAGGACCCAGGCATTCATAACGAGACAGGATACTTTCCATTTGACTCTGGTTTAGAACCTAACGTGTTTATCACTGACAGAAATGACGAGTTATTTATTGGAAAGGTAAGCTTACACAGAGCTTTTCCCAACTAATAATAATAATGATAATAATAATGGAAGGTTCTTATAAGGCGCACACTCATCAGATGATCTCAATGCACACGACCGAAGAAAACAAACAAGTTACATCTGTGAATCCAGAACTTCCTGACAAAAAAAGTGAGTTTTAAGATGCTTTTTGAACTGAGGAAGAGAATGAATGCTACAGAGGCTGTTAGGAAGCGAATTCCAAACAGCCGGGGCAGCAAAATGAAAGGAGCGTTCAACAGCTGACTTTAGATTAAGACAAGGAGATTTCAATAGTCTTTCAGTAGAAGGTCAGAGTGATCGAGCAGGTTCATAAGTGCAGAGCGCAGCAGACTAGACAGGTAAGATGGCAAAGTACCTTCAAAGTGCCGGAAAGCAAGAACAGCTAACTTATTCTGAATTCGGTATTCTAAAGGCAGCCAGTATGTTTTTGATCTTTGAGAAACATCACATTCTTACAAAGACCGAATATTTCCCAGTTAACTCTTGCCTCGAGCCATATGTTTAATTATCACTGACAGAAATAATGAGTTATTTCTTGAAAAGGTAAGCTGATATGTGACTTTCTCCATATATCAGAGTACTTTTATCTCCAAAGATGTAGAGTCCCGTCGTAAGGTTAAAGGGATTTTACATTAATAATTAAAACTCTTTGTGCCATAATGAAGTTCAAGAATAACTTGTATGATACGTTATGAAGGATTCTGCTTTGTGTTTACTATATACATTAGAATTTATGTTAAATCGGGATTTGGTATGTGCACAATTGGCAAAATTTTGAAATGAGCAAAAAAGGGTTAGCAATAGGTGATAATCATAATATATTGCGTACAGTGTTGATTTATGAAGTACACATAGGTCATCTGTATTTTCTCAATTAAAAAACATGGTTGTAAAAGCCCCATGCAGTCTTGACTGATCCATTCAGCTGTTGGAGGAATGTCTTCAGTAACAAAGAATAGTAAGGGAAACATATGAAAAGGTATTTTCAGATGGCCTAATATGAGCTGGAGGAGGGCTTTAATCCTAAGAGACAGACAAAAATAACTCATTTGATTTTAACAGAATAGGTAGATGATCAAACTTTTTTAAAGACTTGACTGTGTATATGACATTTGTTTCAGGTGTGGCCAGGGACCACTGTTTTCCCTGATTATTTTGACGAAGACACCATAGCATGGTGGACGGAAAATGTTCAGGCGTATCACGATGACATTCCGATTGATGGCATGTGGATTGTAAGTTATGGACCACTTCACCCCCCGGTTATGAATCAAGATTTGTTCTTTTTGCAAAAATGCTTGTTTAAAATAAAGAACTTGTTCAGATGCATGTGCACATTGTCATATCCTTAAAGAAAACAATTTTAGTTTATCCAAAGATAAGTGCAGATTTTGCAGATCTTTTTTTATGTGCACCAAGTTAAAGGGGCAATTCATGATCCACTTTTCACCCTCAAGATCACCTCTATCAAAATCGAGTTTCTTAACTTATAAGAATCCTCAACTGGTATATGTTACGATTCCCAAACCATTCTGTCATATGTACTTGCATTTTCGAGGAAAGTGAGAAAATGTGTCATTTTCTAATTATTGTCGAGACCCGACAGTAATTACAACACAGTAGCCTATGAGATTTTTCAAATATGCTGAAAATCTTGTAACTTGGAAACGAAGGGTCAGAATCGAGTGAAATTTTCAGTGTATATTTATGTTGTACTCTTCATTTTATTTAGCTAGAAAAGAAGCAATCTTTTGTCACATCAAAATCATGAATTGCACCTTTAACCATCACACAGAGGTGCCAAGGAGCATGATTTTCCTGTATTTCATACAGGAAATTCTTGCTAATACTGGAATACTAATTATGTACTTAAAAATACGTATTTGGATCATCTTGAAAAAAAATACTCCCCTTGAAAGCCCAAATTCTACTTACGATTGCCCACTGTATAATACACAAATAAACATTTTCTAGAATACTCCCAAAATTACACCCAAAAGTATTCTACTGGTACCAATTGATCTGTTCAGATTTTTTGGACCAGGGCATTTCACATGCTACTTCATGTACAGTTTTTTAATTGTTTTACTTGCGTGAGAATGATTATACTTGGCATAAATTAATTGTTATAAAACTTCAGGAATAATCTAAAGTTGTATAATGTGAGTAATTGTGCAATTTAGCTGATAAGGAAGAGGTTTAGTATGTGATAAAACTGACTTGAAATTGAGGCAGACTTTGTCACTTTTTAAGTTTAACCCATGAACTAGGCTATGAACATTTATTACACATTACACATAATTTTGAATATAAAGTTTTATTTTCAGGTGCTACTTCAGTACTCTTTCTCTCGATTTCAACACAATAAATTTTCTATGAAAGCTAATGAAATATGACATCTCATACAGGAACAATTATGAAAAAGAATAGGCAATTAAGAGTAAAGTTTCTTGCCCAAGGAAACAAAGGGTGTTTTATGTCTTTATTGTAATACTTGGTATAAGATAACACTTGAGTAACCAAACAAAAAGACATGGGCCGAGTGGTGCTCAAAACAATGACCTCTGTACTTTGAACCCTGTACTTTAACTGCATGTCCCTACAGCTCATTCAACCATAACTTATATTTCCATGTCTTTCTTTCTTCTAGGATATGAATGAACCATCCAATGTCTTTTCTAATGGCTCGATAGAAGATGGTTGTCCAGATGAGCGGCCGTATGACAATCTACCATATCTGCCTAGTAAGCTGGTTAAATTAATTCAGGAAATTTTGTTTCCTTGTCTGACCTGATAACTTTTCAGGAAGTGACTAATTGCCCGGGGGGGGGGGGCACTCGAAATTTTTTGGTAGGTATGTGAGATCTGCGATATCCAACATAGGAACGGGTTTTGGTCAAAAATAGGGTCTATGGAACTGATTTTTTCCCAAACTGAGGTCTCAAGAACTGCCTTTTCCCCATAAAAACATGACTATTTGAGCTGAAAATCGCTGAAAATTAGCTTGAAAACATAGTAAAACACATTTTTGAGTCATTTTCTGAGAAAATTGGGTCTTCAGAACTGAAATTATCTTGAAAAGAGCATCTTGCTGAGCGGAAGAGGAGGCTTGAAAAGGGGGTCTTGTGGGCGGCATTACCCGTACCTTCCGTCAATGTAAGTAGCCCCCCGGGACTAATTGTGCATTCAGAGTTCAACGTTTCACAGTGATTTCATCGCACGAAGTCTGTCGATACCCATATTTATATAACTTTTGAAGACTGCGTATCGGTAGACGTCAAGCAATTTTGCAGTGATGAAATCGCTGGACTCTGAACGCACGAATAGCATTCCAAATTTCTGTCCGCCATCCAGCATCTACCGTCCGCCATCCACGAGTCTTGTCCGGAGCAAATCTTGGAAACTGTATGCCCTACATTGATGATATTCAAGGACTGGATGTGGCTGGAGCTTAACTGGTGCCACATGCAATTTGAGAATAAAATATGCATGTTAAGTACCTTATTTGCATTATTTATGTGTAATTTTGTCCAAAGCATATACCCTGAACTGAAAGGTGTGCGGTAACGAAACTTGGTAAAATAAAGGATCTTGGGTTTAACTTTTGGGGTGTGCGGTCAAGAAAGATGATCCAAGGTCAGGTGCTTAGAAGCAATAATCTGAAAACTGTTTGTTGTTGAATGTATGATTTAGAGTTAGCTTGATAGAATGGAGTATCATATCCTCGTTTCACCCTGGTAAATTAATGAGATAAGATATAAAAAAAATATACAATACACTTTACATTTACTGGTGCTTCATTTCTGTTTATTTCAGGTGTATACGGGAAATCCCTCATCAGAACGTCCTTCTGTCTCTCAGCCAATCACCATAATCATGGCAAACATTATGATCTACATAGCCTGTATGGATGGTCAATGATCAAAGCTTCTAACTTGTAAGTCTTATTTTATCAAAACATTTTTCCCTCCCTCCACACCCAGATATATTTATATCAGTATCATCAGAACATCATTCTGTCCATCAGCCAATCACCATAGTCATGGCAAACATTACGATCTACATAGCCTGTATGGATGGTCAATGATCAAAGCTTCCAACTTGTAAGTTTTAACCCTTTGAACCTGACAAGCCGACAATGCCCCTGTGGAGATGGGGTTTTGAGAACAATCCAAGATGAATGTCAACAATTTCTGCACTTCAGTTGATTTGAAACCCAACCAAAGATTTGTCATCAGAAAGCAAGCAACCACAGACTATGTCATTTGTCAATGATATCATCCTAGAGTCATGTACAAGATGAAATAAGTTCAATATTTTCCTGTTCATTCTCATGCAGGGCTCTGAGGGAGGTCCGCAGCAACAAGCGTCCGTTTGTGATCACAAGATCTACTTTCCCCAGCAGCGGTGTCTATGGAGGGCATTGGTTGGGAGATAACTACAGTGAATGGCCTGATATGTACTTCTCTATACCAGGTAATATTTACACACCCATATTCTCATAGCTGTGTCTATGGAGGACATTGGTTGGGGGATAACTACAGTGAACAGTGCGGTCACTCTACAGTTCCAATTGCAGTGAGGGCATTTTTAATTGCAGTAAGACATGCAACACATCAACTGCATAAAGAACTTACACTGAGGTTGATCCTATCAGGGCCGATTTCACTAACATTTAGTGATAGTTGCTAACCCCGTTTTGATCGCTAACTCCAAAAAAGATCACTAAATAGCGAGTTTTTTGAACAATTTAGCAATCATTTTTTGAGTTAGCGATTATAACGTGAGTTTAATAGCGATCATCTCTAAATGTTAGTGAAATCGACCCCTGGTCTTGAGGGCTCATCAAGTTGAGTGCCCTGAGAATGTGCTGTAGGACATGGAATGCTGAATGTGGAATTTAACTGACTTTTAATAGCCTCAGTGGCCTGAAAAAAATTGGTGTAATTACAAAGTCAAGAGGCACAGTGCACTGTAAATTACCTGCATTTCTTCACCTCTTTGTGTTTATTTTCTCTAGGAATCTTGGCATTCAGCATGTTTGGTATTCCATTAGTTGGAGCAGACATTTGTGGTTTCAATGGCAATACCACTGAACCTCTTTGTCAGCGTTGGACTCAGCTTGGTGCATTTTATCCATTCTCTAGGAACCATAACTCATGGGCATGTGAACCATATGGAATTGACAGTCCTTGCAAGGTACGTATCGAGGCTAATGCAAGCTTCAATTCGTCATGTGAGTGCAAGAAAGTCGTATCTGCGATAGCTGCCTTAAGTCTTATTTATTTGACACCTAGCCACTAGAATGTAAAAAATCCCCCAAAAGTTTCCTGCCATATGTCAGTGGCTCTTGAAATGGTTCTTCAGATGACGGTGTCACCTGAAGAACCATTTCAAGAGCCACTGACCTAGGACTGGATATTATACAGTGTGCAGTCACAACCTAATGACAAATGGCAGCTATTGCAGATACGACTTTCTTGCACTCACATAACAAGTCTTGAACTTGTACCCTCCTCAAGGCATTCAGTGTCAACTCGATGTTGATGACACAATAATGAGAGGACGATGAATCTTTGACACATTGTGACCAAAGTGAATCTTCACCCTTTTTTTTTTCATAGAAGGTGAATCCTTGCCTCATTTACCTTATTTTAAGCCCGATGATGTCAATCTTAAACAAATATGTTACACAAACAAGTGAACAAGCATCGAGTGAAAAAATCTTGTATGTGAAGGAACGTTTGATGTCTTTGACTTGAGGGCTAAGATGCTGATTTATACAGAACTGGTACTTTATTATTAAAGGGACTATAGCCTAGATTTCACTTAAAATTAAAAACTTGGAAATGCTCTAAATAAATCTTTTAACTACTTAGTATTGATATCCAAAAAAGTAAAAGAAAATCTGCACAGAAGTGGTTCAAATTGAGAGTGAATTAATTTGCAATATGTCATTCTGTGATGGGGGTGTGAATATTCAGTGTTTTCTAAATCCTAAATTTGTACCTTAGATGGATTTACCAGATAAAAGATACAGCAAAGTTTCCAGAGATAATTTGATATATATTATTTTGGTTGAACATTCAGCTCTATATCAAGACTACTTGTAATCCTGTTCATAGCTGTTGTTGGGATGTTACTATGGACAGTTGAATTTTGTTTATGATTCTGCTAATTATAGTTCAGGGAAAAAGTATTAAATTCAAAACATTCAGAATTTAATTTCATTCTCCGTAAGTTTTAAAAAGATTTTCATTGTTGAAAGATATTCAAACACACTACAGACTTGTTCATCTCAAATCAGTAACTCTGTATCTGCACTAACACATTTTTATCACACAGGCGGCTAAAGCCACCCTCACAACAATACACGGACTCATAAATGCATTATTTTTTGTTTTATGATGAACAACTCTGTAGTGTGTTTGAATACCTAATTTTGTATTAACTTATTATTGTTTGCCAATCCAAGAACGAATTGATTTTAAGATCTTGGTTCTGACATACAAATCCGTCAATGAACAGAATCCTGAATATTTGTCTAACATGATTCAACTTCAAACTAATCAGAGACCTCTTCGTTCTAATTCTGCAGCTCGCCTTTTTTAACAAAGGACTTCTCCTGTCACTTTCCCCACATGTTTTAAGTTAGGCTCCTCATATTTGAAACCAACTCCCTGCCAACATCCGTAATGCAAACTCTATCACAATTTTCAGAAGACTGTTAAAATCTCATCTTTTTAATGTAGCCTATGGACAGTAGTTATTTCCATGTGAACAATGTTTTGATTTAGGCACCCTGTAAATTTTAGTGATTGATTAATTGATTTTTGTAATTCCTGTTTTTTTTTTCAGTCACAAGACCCGACAGTTTTCAGTGAAGCAATGCAGGATTCTACACGTAAAGTACTGCTGACACGCTATACTCTACTACCATATCTCTACACACTGTTCTACAAGGCACATGTCAATGGCTCAACCGTAGCAAGACCTTTATTCTTTGAGTAAGTTCCTAAAATATTCTGACTTACTTTGTGAACATTTGAGTAACAAACAAAAGCATTAAATACAGCAATATGTGAGTAGTATATGTGAACCTGAACTATATGAACATGAGGAAACTCAACTTCCCTGATGGTTAGTTCAGAGTCTGACGTTATGCATCGTATTCAGAGTCTGACGATATGCATCGTTACAACGTCCATCAACGGGCAGTCTTTAACACGCGATATTCCTTGTGCATAGCGCGTGTAAAGACTGCGCGTCGATGGGCATCGATCGATGCATATCGACAAGTCTCTGACTAACCATAATGTGCTGTTCACTTGTTTAACCCCACGTCATCAAATGTGTGGTAGGGTTTTCAAAAACGCAAGTCCTGCTAGTGTCCATATGACGGTTTGTTTTACCGAGCTGTGACAATAACAGTCACCCTTCTAGGTCACTTACTTTAGAGCCGTATGACCATATTGACTCGCCAGATATACGATGTATACAGCGCCCGAGAAGGAGCATTCGCACAGGAGACTAACGGCTTTATGTGATTTCAGAACCGGGGAGCAATTAGAATAAAGTTTCTTGCCTAAGGAAACAAGGAGACATGCCGGCAGTGCCGCCACCGGGGTCTTGAAGCCACAACCTTTGTATTACAAGTCCCGTCCTCTAACAGTTCGGCCACGCTCCCCTGTGAATATCTATATTTTTAACAACATCAACTTATGTATTTGTTTGGATTTTTACGTTTAAAGTGTACTATCACCATAACCTATTCAGCTATCAAATTTGTTGTTAATGAGCTATTAAGGCCTTTCGCGAGCACAGAAGATTGCTGATGGTTTACTGGGTCACCAAACGAAACATGCTTATTGACTGTTTCATATTCATTTTTTCCCAGATTTCCGCATGACAAAGCTACTTATGATGTAGACAAGCAGTTCTTGTGGGGTCCATCGTTACTGATCAGTCCAGTCCTAGAAGAAGCCACTACTTCAGTACTGGCTTTGTTTCCAGCCGGAGTGTGGTATGACTTCTATAATGTAAGAACAAAATATAATTCATGTTGAAGTTGGTACCATATAGGAACTTGAATGTGATTGTAATGTTTGTTGTGACTATGTCATTATTCATAAGTCTTGTTCTAGAAGAATATGACATCAGTACCACAATCAGGGAAAAAAGTCTTGGCACAATTATCTGTGCATGTTATGGATTTTGCATGCTTTTCCTGTTCCCCACTCAATGTTGATTCGAACACAAGGAGCATCTTTACACCCAACAATGAAACAGGGGTGGGGAAGGGGATGGTCAGAAGAGAAGAATTCTTTATTGCCTTCAATTTTACCCATCTCTTACTACAATTTCTAGTGTTTTAAACAGATGAGTGTACCTGAAAAGACTCAGTGTTCTAACAACTTTTTTCCCTGATTGTAGCTTTGTTTCTGGCTTGAGTATGATACCATATTGTATCTTGAGAGTAAGGTTTCTGTCGACATAAAGCATATATCTCGACATGTCGACATGCAATCTCATTTGTCGACAAAACAGGGCAAGTAAAATTTTATAAAAACTTACGTTTAATTGTCAATATATGACTGTTTATTAATTAGCAGTTGAGCTTTAAAGTGTTGCATAAATGATTTAATGCTTATAAGTCGTTCCTCATTTACAACCGTTTTTAAAGTTATTTTATGATGGTTCACAACAAACAATTTTCAAAATATAAATTTTGTATCATCCATATTGTCATCCGCAGAAAGAACTACAATCAGGGAAGAAAGTCTTGGCACAATTATCTGTGAATGTCATTGATTTTGCACGCTTTCCCCGTCCCTCACTCAATGTTGATCCGTACACAAGGATCATCTTTACATCCAA
>JXSR01S050036.1:20103-33811 GCA_000969725.1 Ophiothrix spiculata
TTGTTTTTAAAACAATTTTATTCCAAAAAAATGTTGTTGTGAGTTGTTATCTCACAAAAGTGTATCTCTGTGAACAAGTTAATTTCTGTACTCTCTAGGTCTGCAAAAACATTTAAAACAAGCAATGTATATATGAGGAACCAATCACTTTATATGCCAATATTGCGTTTCCTAAATACCTCAGCGTATGTCTCCAGTCTCGGTGACTGCCGGATGACTCAGTGATTGCATTGATTTGGTGCTTGGTAGCGTAAAAGGTCACGGTGGAAAGGCTTAGGAGATATGGTCACTATCCTAACCATGGGGTTGATTTAGTGGCAAGTTGGGAAAGAGGGAGTTAGGAATAGGGTGTCTTTGAAATGCACTTTGTACTATTGAAAATTAATGTCATTTTTTATCATGGAATATGTCACATGTAGGGCCTACACCCCGGGGGGAACTCAAGTTTGGTTTTGGTAGGGGTGTACCGCTGGGAAATTTGAAGTACCACCTATACCAATTTTCAAGAAAAATGGACCCATCCATTTACCAAATTCCCCAAATTGTGAGTCAAATTTATACAAAAATTGAATTTTTCTCCAAATATTTACGCTAATTTGGCGCAAATTTCCTGATTTTTGTTTGATATTTAGAAAATAATCCAAAATTTGTACCATTTTGGCTCAAATTTTAGGAAATTTTGGAAAAAGACCCATTAAAATACCACATTTTGAAAAGACAAAGGACCCATTGGCATATCAGACAGCCTGATTCTGCTACCCAAGTTTGCGGCACATCTCCGTAGTCACTACTGTACTAAGTACCCCCCCACGTGGCCTACACAAACATTAAATGAATGTGTTTATAGACATTCAAGAACAATAACAGACAAACAAACAAAGTGAAGGCTTCAAAAGTTTAGTTCTCAGAGAACTTGATCACCCCCAGCTATTCCTCATGAAGTAGGCAGCTTATTATGACAGTGATGAACCCTAACTCCCTCTAGACCAAAATTCTTCTTGAAACTTGAATACTTTATCAAAAATACTTAGTACACACATTTGATTGAGGGATTTGAACCGGTACACTGTATGCAGCAGGGTTTGGTAAAATTAGTTCAATCCTAGGACCTTGACATTTTCCATGTTGCTATAGAGTTGCAAAAATCATGTAAAATTAGCCTAATTTTTGATGAGTTTTGACACATAGCCCCCACATAAGTCAGCAAGCCCCTTTAAGCCCCTCCCCCCCCCCCCCCGAAGGAAAAATCGTGGACGGCAAGTGAATTTACTAGAAAGCCCGAGTTCTACATAGCTGACTGATTGCATAGCCAACTAATCGGCTATGTGATCAGACGGCTATGTAGATAGTGATTTATATTGTAGATAGTAACACAGAAAAAATCAAGGTCCTAGGATCGGACTAGGTATTTAATAGACATTTGAGATTTATAACTGGTCTAAAAGGTACACAGAACCAATTTGTGACAAACTCACAAAATCTCACTCAGAATAAACATGTGCGAGCAAAACTCTCTGTTTTTCCACCCTTATCCTAGCACTATCTTAACCTTGTTTTTAAAGTTCAATAGTTGTACCTGAGCATCAAGTTGGGCAAGATAACTATGACCTTTCTCATTTGTTTGTACGTTACCATATGATTTATCAGACGTGAAATGGCTAAAGTTGTCGGTGCGTGTAATTTTATTTTGGGACTGCTCCAAAAATGGCTATATCCAGGATCAGGCAGGCTCTATTTAAGGAAATCGTTCACAATCTTGAAACTTTTAATGCATGCAATTTAGCGTTATTACGTAAGTGGCAATTTGACCATGCAACCATGGAAGTGCACGTAAACTAGTTAAGAAAAAGATGAGTGAAGACTTCGGTATAACCTAACCTGCCTAGCTTTTAAAATCCAACAAGCAAAGATCCAGAAATTAGTCCAAATACATAGACGGGTGGTACATACAGTGTATGGGCGCGAAAGTCATGCCGTGGCATGCCGTACTCGGTGGCTTACCCCCGGGGTTATCAATATAGCAATCAATCAATCAATCAATCAATCAATCAATTAATAATCAATCAATAGTCACTGTACTTGCATGAAATGCATACCCCATGAATAAGTCTATTCATGCAGGGGACCAACGACTTAATGTGACTTCTGAACCATGGAGCAAGTAGAGTAAAGTTTCTTGCCCAAGGAAACAAGGAGACGAAAAACGCCATTGAATCAGATTATGAAGTCACTACAGCAAATTTAAATAATGAGCACAATGTTTTGCATTCTATCTCCTCATACAATGCAAGGTCTAAATAGACTGAAAAGGGTGGGCTCTACTCCTGCAGGGTTGCTACTAATTTTGAGACTGGGCTTGAACACTGAAATCTGATAAACACCTTCGCTGCTCATAGCTGCTCATGCCCATCATCTCTGATAGAAAGACTTTGTTAATATTCTGAAATTTCCACCCTGAGATTTCAGTGTAGATTCCCAATAAATGCAGATAATCCAGAGTTAAGACTCACAAGATTAAAGTTCATGGTTAAGGATAGGGTAGAAGTTGAAAGGTTAAAGGTAATGATTTAGGTATTTTAGTTCTATCAAGTGGTGGATGTGAATTTTACTACACCATGTTAGCTACCATACTCATTTTCTTGTCTACTTCAAAATGTTGGGGAGGGGTGATGATTGCAAGTTTTTGTGATGAAATTACATTTATTATGAGGGTTATATATTGATATCAGTGGTGTATTTAAAGGGGGCACTTCTGGCTCGCACCCCTTAATTTAAATGGGCACCGAGCGCGAGTGGGGCGCTGAACTTCTGCCGAATTTTTAATGGTTTTGCTCCATGAAATTAATATTTTGTGGAGAAACAGGTGCAAATCGATGATTTTACAATGAATATTAAAAAATATCCAACATCATTAAAATGGTGCCCCCTATCGAAAATTTCCGGGTGTGCCCTTAGTAGGAAGAAAGGATATATAGAAAGTGGTACGCATGCTCGTCAGAGCACCTCAAAATCGGACCCTAAATGTTGAAATCATATACAGCAAATTCCAACCCTTAATGTAGTAAAATATTCAAAATCATACCCCTTAATGTCGCGATGTCGTAATACACTAAAATTAACCCCTAAATGTCGTAATGGACATTTGACCCATTAATGGTGTAACACACTGAAATGGACCTTTAAAGCAATATTATACGATTATAGGTTAATAAATGCGCATTTCATACGCGAGTGAAATGAGACAAAATCAATGCATGCGCGGTCAATTTTGATGCGTCCAATTCACGAGGCCCGTAGGGGCCGAGTGCATTGGACTGCAATCAAAATTTACCGCAAGTGCATTGATTTTGTCTCATTTTACGAGAATTATGCAATGCAAATTTATTAATCTAATTCATGCACAACAGAAAAATAATATTGCAGCTTTTGTGAAAAGAAATAAGGCCTTTAATATGATTATTCAAAATCAAAAACTTCTCTAAACTAAATGTATTATCACCCGACAAAAACAATGAAACATCCATACGCACTAAACGCCCACCACGCTAACCGGAACGCAACAAGCGCAGTGCATTGTGAAAATCCACTGCACTCCGCGTACTTTATATTCTTGCGTTCTGATTGGCTAGGTGACACGCGCAGTACACGCGGAGTGTATGAATATTGATCAAAAATGATTTATATTAAAAACAGCATAAAATGAAGGAATGTGACTATCTAAAAGCGTGTTCAAGTGTATATTGTCAAAAATTGTTTTGCCACTGAAAAAGGGATAAAAAGGACATGCATGCTTTCCTATACTAATACATATGGAATTAAATGGCCGGGATCCCGAATTTAATTCAACAAATGGCCATAACAGAAAAAGTAAGCATATTTAAGGCAAATCATTTGGAAGGTATTAATGTCTACCTAAAATAAACCCAATAAGCTAAAAAAATCAAACAAAGGTGAGGCTTCAAAAGTTTAGTTCTCAGAGCACTCCATCACCCCGGCCCGCTAGAGGTATTCTTCATATTGAAGCCTAATAGGGGGCGCTTTATTTTTAACATGAATAATACATTGCTTTTTTCTGTAGTAATTTCTTGGAATTTTGAATAGCTGGTGAAAAAGTGACCCTAAAGTAGAAGATATCGTAAAAAGATGACCCTTAATGTCAAAGTACCGGTACCCTGTTTTTTCTAAAGATGTCGACAACGCCAATGGGGCAAAATCCGACCCCTTTTCGACGTTTTTCTGACGAGCATGCGTACCACTTTTTTCTTCGAGCGCCCCCTGGGTATGAACATATGGGTCAATCTCACACTATAAGCCATTTTGTTCTTTTCTCTAATTAAAAAATCTGAACTTTTAAAATTTGAACCCTAGTGATTTGTAAGAAGATAACAAAGTTGACAAAGAGGATTATGAGTTATTTAATTAAGATAGCTTTAGAAGATGTGGCAATTTGCTCATTTAGGCAGCTGATGATGATATAAATACACCAGTTTGAACTTAGGTGTCATCCATAGCTTTACCATAGATCAGGGCAGGGCTTCGAAATCACCAGTTTGAACTTAGGTGTCATCCATAGCTTTACCATAGATCAGGGCAGGGCTTCGAAATCTGCGGTAATGTGGCCGGGCCGTTCTCAGAAAAAAGTTGAGGTCCTAGAAAAAATAATCGGTTAGCTTAAAAAAAAAATAATAATGATAAAAATCACAAGAATTTCTGACGGCAGATGATTGTTTTTGCCAATATTGAATGATAAAATGCAAACAAATGAGCCAAATGTTCCTGGGTGAACGTCAAATTACTGTCAAAACAAGCGAGTTTTTAGAGCTATTTGTGCATTTTTTCGTAAATTTCACAGAAAATTCTCATCAGCACAATGAAAGTTCCCAGAATCAAAGCACCACATAAATTAAAATATTGAAGGGGGAAAGCGCCAAACTTGCCTATACTTGTGTATTCCTAATGTATTTCTTTGTTTTTAGAGATCTATGTCAAAGCGCCAATCAGTATTTGTCAAAGCGCCAAATATGACGTGCGCGCCGCTAGTTGAGAATCCCTGCCATAGATTTTTAAAGACATTAAAAATCTATGGCTTTACAGTGTACATAATTTTGCACTTCTTCTCTGAGGGGTACTCAAGTTTTGTTTGGTAAGGATACAGTGCCATTATGAAATTTGAAATGCCACCAATACATGCTAAAAAAAGGGGATCAGCCATATTGTATACTACATCTCCCTATAAATAACACAATTTTTTATTAATTGCTCAGGTGCGTAGCCAGGATTGCGTACCCTGGGGTGCGTAATAAATCAGAGTCCAAAATGGCGATGGGACCAGGGGTCGCTAGAGGTACCTACCTGTATTGGACGGGTCGCCAAATGTATTATTAGCAGTAATTAGAACTAATGTGGCCCTTTTTTCTGTTGTTTTTCTATTGTTTTTATTTCCTTTCTCCATTTTTTGTAGACCCCGGGGTGCGCACGCCCCTTCCGCACCCCTGGCTATGCCAGTGTTACTGTACTCTATTTTGGTACAAAATTTCAAAATCTTATGAAAAAATTCCCCCAATGATTTTGTAAAATTATGAAATGGACTGATTGAAATACCATAGCCTGATTTTGTACCTGAGTTTGTGGCAAGTCTCTATAATGAATTTTTGTACATGTAGCCCCCTTCAGGGAGACTTCTTGTATAGCCTTTTTAGTGTTATGTATGTTCATTGTGTTTAATTCTACTTACCATCAGTGTTTCTATTTTGTTTTCATTTATTTTTTCTTTAATAATTGCAGGTAGCAATTAAAATAATTGATAAATCCCGGTTGGACGAAAGTAATCTCAAGAAGGTCTACCGTGAAGTACAAATCATGAAGATGCTAAACCATCCCAGCATAGTCAAATTATATCAGGTAAGTATCAATGAATCAATGAATGAATGAATCAATCAATCAATCAATCAGTCATCTTGATGAATTTGGCATATTATACTAAAATCTCTACCTTATTCAATTCAATGCAAAAACAATTGAAATGTATTGACAATTCAAGGCACCTTTAGAAGTAACTACATTATACGCCGGGGAAGTGGTGACGTCATAATTTATGTAAATCACCCAACACGCGTGTTTTGGACCTAAACAAACAGGATGTACAGTTTTGCCACACGTTATAGTCTATGGGGAAAAAAGTCTGACTCCTATTTGATACCATAACATTCGTCTAAAACAAATTAAGGGAAAAGGTTGTGATCACAAGCCAGGACGGGACCCCTGCCATTATTTTTGTTTTCCAACCGAGAAAAATCAGTCTTTGATTTGTATGTTTACGTACGCCTATTCTGTTAATACGTGTGATCAGTGGACATAATCATTTGTTTGGAACCAGATCGCATGTGTTGGACTAATTATGTAACGTCACTACTTCCCCGGCATATAATGCTATAATTTTATTATGTGTTTTGTCCCCATGGGGTATTGGGTATTCTGACCAGTAACCCCCTGAGTTACCAAAAAGGTGAGACCTTAACATGTCTCGAGACTTTCAATATAGGGTATCAAAATCGACCTGGTACTTTGCAAGTCTCGCATAGGGTATCAAATTTGTCTTTTCTTAACATCCAATACTTTTCAATGGAAAACAATTTCAAACATATAATTTGGTGACCTACATATACATTAAAACGACAAGGAATTTTATGCTCAAATTTTCAGAATATGTTCTTCTGTAGTACTAGTTTCATTATTTTACAATAAAAAAATGATAGAAATCGGAAGAGCATAGGCGTGGCTACAAAAACACCCTCATGAAAATTTGACCGAAAATGGCTGTTGTACGAAAACAAAAGACCAAATTTTTATGAAACTTCAAACTCTGGATTCCTTGACCTCAAAAACATACGTAAGGATCACAAAATTAATTGGTTATAGAATGAAATATATGAAACAAATTAACATTTTCAGACCCCTTCCCTGACCCCCAAATGAATATTTTTAACCCCCCCCCCAAAAAAAAAAAGTTGTAAAATCACCCATTTTTTGGAATTAAAATGAAAATAGCTGGAAAAATGTTGATTCTGGGATTCTTATTTGAAAATTTACCACCATTATACATTATATCCCTATTCCCATAGTTTTTCCACCATGGCCAAATGTTTTAACCTATTTGAGGTTCGTCTGCTTGTAAATAGGATTTTTGTTCTTGAATCTACGTGTGGAATCTAGGCTAATACCTTTAAGATCAGTATTACTGATATTCTTCTACATGATAGCATCATGTATTTATGTTTAATCAGAATCAATTTTCATCGTAAATCCCACAATAAGAAAGATATTTGTAATGTTAAAATCCCCATAGTCATTTTGTAATCATCTTTTCTGTTATAGGAGGATATCTGAAGTGAGCGTATTAAGGGCCATGTCAACCCTTTGTTTTCAGAAATAGTTTTTGCACTTTAACTCAACAATGGATAATTAAATTCAAATAAAAGTATACATTTCTAGAAGAGGATTTGCACACTGAACATGATGGTCAGGTCATTTTTGGACCAAAATGTGAAATTTTGCCCCTAAGGTCCAAAAAGGGTCAAAAAATTGTGTTTTTGGCCCAAACTTTTACAGGAAAGCTAACTAAGCTTTGCTTTTGTAAAATTTTGATCTTTTTTACTTTTTAGAACCTAGAAAGCAATATCTAGGAACGCATTTTTTATTTTTTTATTTTTTATTTAGTTTTTGAGATATTGTCAAAAATTGGTCAAAAAATGTCAAAATATCCCACTCCTGACACCATTGTTGGCAAAATATGACATTTTATGACCTATTTTTGGCAATATTTCAAAAAATAAGATAAAAATCAAAAATTTGAGAAATGCATTTCTAGATATTGCTTTCTAAATTATACAAAGTAAAATTCGTTGCTGAGTTAGAGAGCAAAAACCGTTTCTGAAAAAGGGTTGACAGGGCCCTTAAAATGAGTGTCAATGAATCCGATAATGAAAAAAGTTGTCATTTTGTCTCAGTCTGCATGTATGTAACAGAAAGCACGTTGCTGAAAAGTAAGTCCCTTAAGAAAACTTATATGTTCGAATGCACTGATGTTAACAGGCTTAGTTTACAGTATCGTGTGTTTAAAATTCTCTAAATTCCCATACAATGTGCATCATGTTTTGATATCGGACATCGTCTTTATTACAAATACTTGATATCTCTTTCACTTTTGAGAAAATTAGTAAAAATAAATGGTTCCATCCTCTATTGTCAGGAGCAATAACAATTTGTCACTAGTAAATTGATGTTGCATAGAAATGTGCAGTTTATTCAGTAGGCGGATATGCCTTGTTACTTTCAGATTTTATTTGGTAATTGTCCGCGACATCACCTGTGTTATTTGAATCATAAACAGTCTACAGTAAACCGTCTATGTTTGAATAATTACAATATAACAAAATAGTCCCGAACTTCTCAAATGAATTTGAATAACTCTGCTTTGAGTGTGGTCCGCTATTGAGTCACAATATTATTTTTAAAGGGGAATTGGACAAGTTCAACATCATCCTCAAACTTTTTTCCAAATATTTTGAGATTTTTGCATCATTTCAAGTGTTAATGGTAATGAAAGTTTAGTTGTCCAGTTCATCCCCTTTATTAAGATTTTCCTTTATCATTTATTATAGTTGGCGACAACGAAAAATACTGCCCTACTACCCAAAAAGATTTATTTTGATTTACCTACAATCCACACACCCGCCCGAAAGTATTTCCGTACAAAATGTTTATTCAGCCATATATCCAAAGATGTCGATCCGATTTTCATCATTTTTTGACAGACTTTGTCATTTGTTTGAAAAACTTATAACCTGAAAATATTCTATCCCGTTACACGGTGATAATGAGGTTATGAATAATAGAGAAGTTACATATTAATGAAATTGGTACTTGCGGGGTATTGAGCCATTTTTTGCCATGGAAGATCAAATTTCAGAAGAAACATCAATACTAAAGTCACCTATGCAAGTATGAATCGTAAATAATTCTAGGTTGTTTTTTTTAAATATAAAAAATGAGGTTTCTGAACGTTTTTGATAATGTGGAAATACTTTCAGCCGGTAGTGTATAATATAAAAGTATTAAAATCAAAACTCAGCCTTTTTTACATTTTGTACATGTATCCAAAAACAAAATTTAGTAATTAATGTTTCTGATGGTTTGATCAAAATTTTAATGATATTAGGTAGTTGACTATTATTACTTATCATTTATATGTGAAAATCATGTGAAGACAAAATTTTGAAATTCGAAAAACTAAAACTTATAGAAAATGAGTTAAAGTGAAACACCATAAAATGTTTTTCTTTCGACAATCTTGTGTTCTAGTTTTTAAAAAAATCAAATTCCATATAATATAATTTTTTTAAATAGAAATTTCACAATCAAAACCCTAAATAAAAAAGAATAGAATATATGTAAAACAAAACAAGAATACAATGGGTAAAACAAATTAAGCCAAATGCTTCTAATTATCCACAATATGTGTAATTTCCATAATTTACTCAATGCTACATACAGGCCAGAACCATTTATCAAATAAACTGCAAGAGAACATGAATACTTATTAGCAATAGGGCAAGTGACCCTGATGAGATATGGCTTAATGTCACCCTTAACAGATGACGTCAAGTACTGCTCGCTTACGATGTGTTTGCCTTTAACTTAAATACTAATTGGTTCACGACCTTAGAGAGCCGTCTTTGTGAGCCGATTATCCTGATTATGTTAATCGATGGACGTAATTGTAGCTATTTCTCAAGGATGATATTGATGCTTGTCGTCGTTGATGTATCTTGTAAATTTTTTTTAGCAAATGCTATAAAAATTTAAAATGTTTTGAAATTACTTGAATCAAAATATTTTTTTTCAATATTTCAAGACATTGTAAATGTTCAAAGCAAAAGTACATAGCAGGATGATTGCTTTTTACGTGTGGGGGGGGGGGGCTACTCGAATTATAAATTGACGGGTATGTACTGCTCAAGCTTTTCAAGCCCATGGTCATGTTTAAGGGTATTTTATAGCAAAGAATGGCTGATTTGATAATTTATTTTGACAAAATTTCAAATTTAGATGCATAAGGAGTTTTTGCCTTAAAAATTGCAGATTGAGATGCTTTTTTTTTTTTGATCCCCATTTTAAGATTAAATATTTTTGACCTGCTCCTTATCTTGCTACTTCTGTGTGTTTTTTTTTTTTTGGTGGCGTGTAAATTGATATTTTTAGCATAACATACTATCTCTTTCTATACTTTGGCCGATACCAAGATTTTTAATTTTGCTGTTATTCAATGATTAGTTTCTTGAAATTCTGCAATTGAATTAACACTTTGCCGCTGATGATCTAATACTGAGCAAAAATGAGTTTCTCATTTATTTCAAACATTTCAAATAGCAGTAATGGTTATGAATGAGTTCCTGTTAGTCTATGTAACTACTATCTTAATTTAAGAATATGAAAGTTGAACTTAAATTGGATAGCAGCTTGTAATTATTATAGTATCTTTAATAATAAACAAATGAACAAACCAAAGTTTAACAGACAATGATTCAAATTAAATAATAGTGAGGGAACAATGAGAGTAACAGCTAGTGACAGTCTGTGTCAGCTACAGCAAACACTGTACAATGTCAGTATAAAACACATTGCATACATGTATTTGTTGGTGATACTTGTTTTAAAGGGACGATCCATAATCCACAGACCCATTCCCTCTCAATTGTAATCTCTGAATTTAGGGTTACCGGTAAAGCATTGTTGCTTTGATTCAGCTTTTAACCAGGTCAAATTCAATCCAACTGAATATGAGCTCTATTTGATGTGAAAAACTCAAAATAAAAGAGAAACATGTCTTACAATTGTCCAAGAGTGATAAACTATCTAGCCAAGGAGTATAAAACATGGGGAAGGGACACACAATGTGATCCTGTGTGAGTAAAATAAAGTTGGTTAAAAGCGGAGTTGGATAAACTAAAAAAAAATGTTGATTTCTGACTTCAAAATGTGCTTGCAATATCAAGTATGTACACAATAATTATTCTGTAGAATCTTTAAAAAATTTTGAATCACACCGGGATCATAGAAGGGGGAGCGTGGCCGAGCAGTTAGAGCACGGGTCTCGTAATACAGAGATTGTGGGTTCGAGCCCCGGGCCAGGCTGTTTTCGTCTCCTTGTTTCCTTGGGCAAGAAACTTTACTCTACTTGCTCCGTGGTCGGACAGTCACGTAAAGCCGTGGGTCCCCTGTACGAATAGACTCCTTCATTGGGTATGCATGTTATGCAAGTACTTGTATCATTGATTGATTGATTGATCCCAGCAAACATAACACACTTTTTAAACATTACAATAAATGCTTTACTTTTTGAAACACTATTTTCACAGCATTTCTATAACGTTTAGCAAATATGGACCGCCACTTTTATGGGACTAGCCTTGAGATCAGATTGAAATGGAAAAAAAAAATAAAGAGGGGAAAAATCCAATAAAAAAAGAGCCCTAAAATAGTGGTTTAGGTAACTCCCTCATCCAGAAAAAGTGTGATGAACATACTGAAAATCATGGTTACTCCCCCTTAACCCTGAGTTCCACACCATTCCCACCTAAAGTGATACACCGGGGTGATACAGTGTGGCACATTAATTTGAAATCATATTTCGCACCATCGTGGTTTTGCACCAATTGCAGTGAATTCTATTTGACAAGGTTAAGGCCAAAAGATACAGGTTATGTAAAACAAACCAAACACATAACATGTAGCCCATCCTACAGCTCACAATTTTGATTTTCTGCTGCCAGTCGGTTCGCTATGTCAGAGTAGCGAAACCCATGATCTGGGGGGGGGGGGGGGGGGGGGTTACATGATTTTGGCAAATCAAAAAAAAAAAAATCTTCCAAAACACACAATTCTGAGTTATTTGCGCCATTATTATTTTTTTTTACTTGAAAGTAAACTAATATTTCAAGGTACTTGAAAGTAGTTTCTTTGGGATAAAAAAAATATAGGGGCTATTATTTTCATATAAAATATTCGAAATAGCCACCATAGCCCAAAAAGTACTTTGACCTTGGTCTTAGTATTATTGAACTCAAACTTTCATATGCATCAACTGGCAAAATAGGTTATTGACATTATTTTAGCTACACTTTTGGCGCTTCCTTGGCTAGCTTTAACCCTAACCCTGAATTGAAAGGTGCTCCGTTTCTAGCCTAAGTCCAACTACGTCATAGGAGAAAAAAAGCATGTTTTCACCGGGATTCGAACCCATGACCTCTGACTTCCCAAGCAAGGCACACCACTAGCAGGCCACCGCAGGTGAGCCAAAGTGAGTTTTTTCGGGGTTAAGGGTTAAGCTAGGCATTCACCATTTTTGCAGGGGTGGGTGGGGTGGGGCATTCCCACAATCCCCTAAAAAGTTTTGCACCAACAGCCCGGCATTGCTTTTGCTTTTTCTACTTCTTCTCTTTCTTGCACCCCTGAATCTGGCTCTGTTCCAGTTGGAAAACCAGTGTCATGAAAAAACCCTTGTGTTTCAAGTTTGGATTTTCTAGCCACTTGAATTCTCCACAATGACCCCAAGTTTTTGGATAAAAAATAAAGTAAACTACCATTTTACTGTTTTGTTTTTCATCTTTTTAACAGGTAATGGAGACCAAGGACATGTTGTATCTGGTGACGGAATACGCTAGCAACGGAGAAATGTTTGGTATGTAATTGGTTCATTATTAACCTCTTTGCAACCTGACAGAAATGTCAGTGGCATTGCCATCCCAGAAATGTCTTCAATACCCGTCATAGGTCAAAAGTCACTGTGGATTTTGAAAGCTAGTATTTTCTTCATTATTATCATGTTTTGGAGGGTGGGGGGACTCAAGGCAAGGTTTTCTTTTATTCATCCATGATCAAAAAATGTGCGAAAGGATATGAGTTTCAAACAGACTTTGAAGGCTGTAAAAAGGGTTGTAAAAACTATGTACGAAAAATAAATGACCATTTTTTTTTAACCATGTGTCATGTTTATGTTGGTTTCACAGGGTTTCTAGTGTCTGAAGATGAATATGAGTAAAAAATGGTTTGAAGGTCTGATTTTTAGATATTTTAAGAAATGAGGTCCTTGAATGAATGGACTTGCTTTCTGAAAAAATACAATCTAAATGTGAAAAAATTTGTTTGTGATCAAGTCGGTTTTAAATTGTCATAATTTTCAAACGCGTTTTTTTGAGAAGTGTGTTTTTCTAAATCCGTCAATATTTTCATTCTTTGGTTTGTCATAGCTTGGTAACAGAATGTCTGATACCTTTAATTTTGGTATCATTTTAAAGCTGATTAACCAAACATTCCAGTCATGCCAAAACCTAAATTTTTTTAGACCCAACATGTACGGTGCGTTACATGTATGATGTAACGCATTATATACAATGTTAATGTAGAAGCTTGTCATGATGGTCATAACTGAAGATCACAAATAGTTGGAATTTGACTTTTCTTGTTACAAAACATCCTGGCAATAGGCAAATGCATCATGTGTCACAACTCCAAATTTTAAATGTGGTTACCGGCTTACGGCAGCTACACACCACATCTCATTGGTGGCCTGGTTGAAGACGTTTTCCCAAATTATGCATTTAATAAATCAGCATTTAGGCTGTGATTTAAAATGACATGCTTGTGGGTG
>JXSR01S050036.1:62101-72276 GCA_000969725.1 Ophiothrix spiculata
CTGATTTTTTTCCTATTTGAGTTCTCAGGAACTGCTTTATTCCCATAAAATTTCAATTATTAGAGATGAAATTGCTGAAAATAATATTTCTTTACAAAACGTGGTTTTGAGCCATTTTCTTTGAAAATTATTGGGGTCTTGTGAACTGAAGTAATCTTTAAATGGGCATTTTGGGGAGCGGAAGAGAAGGGCTTGCAAAGGGGGTCGGGGGGGGGCACAACATGCCCGTACCTTACATCAGTATAAGTGACCCACACAGTGTAAGATAAGCAGTTAAATGCAGATGAAAATTGAAATGTGAGTTTATTTACTCGTTTTTTTTTTGAATTTGCAATGATAAATCTTGTATGTTTTTGCAGCAATTCAGATTTAGTAATATTAGAAAATTTTAAATTTGAATAATTTAAGTCCAAAAAAAGTGTTGCTATATTTTGTTGAGTTTAATTTCACATGTAAAATGATTAGATTCATGAAGTATTGATATGTCCAGTTGCATTGTAGGAAATTATTCCTGGATCATTGGAATCACTGGTGCACACAAGAGAAGATTTTGTGTGTATCCCATCATGCATTGCTTCCTATGGGATTGTTTGCATAGGAAATCATGTGAGTAATTAGACAATAATAACTGCGCACCATCTTTTTTGAGGTCATTGTTTAAAATCGGAGGTGTTTGTTGGGCCGAGGTACTTTTCTGAGGGAGCGTAGCTCCCGAAGAAAAGTACCGAGGCCCAAAACAAACACCGACGATTTTAAACAATGACCGAATTAAAAGATGGTGCAAAGTTATTATTGTCATTAATAACCGTAATTTTATCTTTAAAATCCTTACTGATTTTGACCAAAAACGGGTGAAATCATAATTTTATTTAGTTTGTTTCTTTGCCATCTGCTAAAATATCGATCAGTCTAGGCACTGCGTCCGCGTTGCGTTTAGTCAAACGCGACCTCCGCGATATCATTGCGTGCGCGTAATGCTGCGTTTAAAGCATACGCGCTACGCGGGTCATTAACAGAAGTCATTGTTACCTGATAATGACCGCGCAGTAGTTTGCGTAAAAGTAGAAATAATCTTACTAGATTGGATCGCGCTATTACGCAGGTTATTAATTAGTGATAAAATGCCCATAAATCAAACATAATTGTTGTATCTTGCATTTTGGGCATGTTTCATCACTAACTACTCACATGACTTGTTGGACAAAATTTCCCATAGGAAGCAATGCATGATGGGATACACACAATTTCTTCTCTTGGTACACACTCTACAATTTTACTACATAGAATTATTTAGAAATGTCTTGCCACTGTGATATAGACAGTCTGGTTGGTGCGCATGAGAAAACTTTTTTATTCATATTAAAAAAAAAACTTTTATAAAAAGAAAAATCTGTTGCACTGTAAACATCTCATCATAAAAATAAAATTAGCAACAATGACGACAGTGTACTTAACCATTATAAATAGAAAAAATCTTTGAAGCTGTAAGAATCTTATGAAAGAAAGGTTAAAGTAAAAACAACAACAATAAACAAGTTCAAAAATGCCTTTATAGCTTGGCAATTATAAATAGAATCAATCATTCAGGAATAGTATAATACCTAGGTGACATCATTGCCAGTATGGCCGGATGACATCACTGCCGGGTTTGCAGGGGCGTTTGATGTCATCATTCCTGCCAGATTGCGCACATCTGAACATCAAGGTCTCATCCTAGATACACTGGGAAGGGGCACTTCCTTTCGAAATGAGACAGCCAGAAGGAGTAGGGAGAGTATAGTAGCTGGATCTGGGGGGGGGGCACCCAACTTTGGTTTTGGTAGGGGTGTGTGGCCCCAATATCTGAAACCCTAGTCTAGGGAACGGAAGATTGACTCTTAAGAGGGGGTCTAGAGAACTGAAGGGACCAAAAAATGGACCCTTCAGAACTAGTTTTTTGTGCAAAATTTGGGCTCTGGAAGCAAAAATTTGTGTAATTTTGCTTGAAATGAGGGTCTTGGGAACTAAATTTCAAAAAATGAGGCTAGGGAACCGAACATTTTTGAAAATAAGGCTTGCGAACTAAAGGTTGTGCTTGAAATGGGGGGTCTAGGGAGCGGCAGACAAGGCGTGAAAAGGGTTTTTTTAGGGCCGCACATACCCGTATCACCTCTCTAGGACAGTGCCATCCCCCCCCCCACTTGAAGCTGGATGACATCACTGCCAGGCATTTGAGGTCATCGTTCCAGCCAGAGTACACATCTGAACATCAAGCTTAGGTCTCATCCTAGATTCACAGGGAAGGGGCACTTCCTTTTAAAATGAGACAGCCAGAAGGAATGGGGAGAGCATGATAGCTGGATGACATCACTGCCAGGCGTTTGAGGTCATCGTTCTTGCTAGATTGCGCTCATCTATATCTGAACATCATGATCTTGTCCTTTTGATAGAAGTTTAGTGAGGGTGACAGTGGTAGTTGAAAACTGTAATTGGATCAGAAATGATTTTGTGCTCGTTTTCTAACATAGAAGTGATTGACCTCTACACTTGCTACCTAATTTTAAAAAGAACACACTTCTGAATTTATAACAGCTGGCACACTAGCAGAGTGAGCTTCTTTCTTGACAATACGAGGGGATATAGTAATGTTCCTATTTATCGCCCTCTGGGCGGCGACATTTCATGAAGGGCGGGCAATTATTAAAGACCGATTTTCAACATCAAAATTTGCACAAAATTGCCACAATTACGGCAACTTACTGTTATATAGCATTCGGTAACCTGGAATTATTGAAAATTTTTACATCATTTCTGGGATCGCAACCTCATTGATTAACTTACAGTACCATTTACCATATTGTTGGTAAGCTTCATGGTATACGCAAATGCTTCAAAATTGAATATCTTTTAACACTTCTCCTTGAATTTTTTTTGAGTGGTGTTTAATAGAGTATGGGCTATTAACCTTTTCCTGTCGTAGGGCGTCTGAGCGACGCCATAAATTACTGCCAGCTCAGGCGTAGGGCGTCTGAGCGACGCCCTAACTAACACTGAAGTATAACTATTTTCACTACCTCTTATCTTCCAAAACACTATCACAGGCAGTGTATACAGTTCATAACGGTCTATTAGGCTGATGTTTCATTGAATTATGTAGAATATTTCTAAAGATAAATTTAATTTACTTTAGGTGTCAGATTACAGGTAAAATGGCGTCAGCCTGGGGCAGAAAAAATGGTCAGACTGGAAAGGGTTAATAGGAACAAGGCAGTAGACAACTTAGTAGTAGCTGCTCACGTTAATATGATGCGCCACATTAAAAGGCGCATCATTACGGTCTTTAACAAAATCCGTATTTTTGTATGAAGTGAAAAGTATTGATTAGCCTTGAAATGACATAGTTTTCCAAAATTGACCATCCAGTTTAGAATTTCATCGAAAAAGGCACAACAATTTCTAAATTTTCTTTTTAATTTACAAGTTTAATTTTCTTGTAGATCTCTGAATATGCTAAGCCCCCAAGACGAACCTTTCAGTGAGGCTAAAAATCAGATTCAGATTTAAAGATGGTCAGATTTGCTTTGTTTGCACATTTTTAAGATTGTTTATTTTCCAGATGACTATCAATGACCATTATTAGCATCTCTCAATATTAACAATGATAATGGAAGCTAAATAGAGAACTTAGGTTGCATAGGTAAGAATTCAAAAACACAGGAACCTGATTCTGCACAGCCATTTTGAAAGATCAAAGTATTGAATTGGTTTTGAAATAAGAAGAACAAATTATTGGTATAATATGCTCAATGTTGCTAGAATAATTTTGTTTAATAGTTTGACAATTTTATGAACAGCCATTATACCTATCACAATATTACATACGGTGATTTAAAATGTTTTCAAATTTTGGGTACATTTGTATTTGACAGTCTTTAGAAGTATTGATTTAAAATATTTTCCGAATAGTTATATAAAAAACATAAATCGGTTTCTCAAAATAAACTGTTTATAATCTGTCTGGTATTTTGATCTGCTACTCCAGTTTACAATAGGAACATTTTGATTAATTTTAATTAAATTTGACTCGAATGAGATGATCATGGTTACACAAAACTTTACTCGTATTTTGATTTTGTCAGCTAAGACAAAGAATTAATATTTTTTTGTACATTTTAAACAAATGAGTAAAAATGGAAATGTTTATATTATTCAAAGCTTTTAAAGTACCGGTGCATCAACATATTAACCTGTAAATAAAATCAAGCTAACATTATACAAATCTTGTTTTTCTATTTTACTCGCAGAAAATCTGTTTTCTAATAAATAGCACACTTTTATTTTTTGACAAGGCATGTTGGATAGTGACGCACACGAGAGGAATGCCAGCCTGCCTGTGTAACATCGCTGGCTGGCAATGGTTAGTCACCATACAGGGTTGATTGACACAGAGAGAGTACATTAAGACCGTTATTTACGCAACTAGGGGGTCAAATGGAGTATCATGTGTTGCCATGATTTGTTGTTGTTTTTGGTTGTTTATATTTGTTTTTGATTAATTTATTTTATTTAAAATTTTATCGAAGACGTAAGTCCGGGATGAGGATGTATGAATGTACTTATTTTGGTGACATAATTGATGATATTTATTGAAATTGCTCGTTTATGTTTGCATGAAGTCATGAAGTAAAAAACTTTTCAGGATGTTCAGGGGGAACTTCTCCCTGACTCATGAAAATACACCTCTAGTGTGTTTCAGATTGACCTATCGTTGGTGATAGAAATGAATAATACAAGTTTAACCCACATCAACTCTACCCGAGGAGGGGGAGGGGAGGGGTAGTGCAACCACCCCTCAAAAGGTTTCCCTGTTGCATGAAAACACAAAAGAAACAGACAAAGCTCATAGGTAATATCACATAACATCCTTGCAGCTATTTTGATAAAAGAAAATTGGGGTACCACCTCAGGTGGAGGTAGGGTCCCGGGGGTACTCAAATTTGGTTTGGATAGGTACGTGCCTCTGGGAAAATTGAAAAGCCACCCATCCAAATACTAGTTTTCAAAAAAAAGGGACCTATTCATATACTACCAAATCTCCCAAATTTCGAGTCGAATCTAATCAAAAACCACATTTTTTCTGCCAAAATTTGCACTATTTTGACAAAATTATTCTTAGTTGTGAGAAGAAATGTCAAAATTAGTGCCATTTGGCGCAAATTTAACATTGTTTTTGAGTTGAGATGGAAACAAATAAAGTTGATTGATTGATTGATTTTAGACAATTTCGAAAAATGAACCCATCAAAATACCACATTTTGCGAAGAAAAAGGACCGATTGAAATACCAGAGAGCCTGATTTTGCTACCCGAAATTACGTCACGTCCACATAACCCCTTTTGTACTAAGTACCCCCCCTCCCCCGGTGTAGGTTAGGCAGTCAAATTTTGGTGTAGGTGGGTTTGGTGAGGCATAGTAAAATTTTAAGTCACCATTTTGAAAAATGTCCATAAATCCTTAACCCTAAAATTTTGGATTGGACCTAAAGTCTGGGCCTAAAGTATACTTGGTCTGGACAAAATTCCTATTATAAACATTTATACATTGCATGCCGTAATGTCCTTGTCATCAAATTTCCCTTTACCATTTTGTTACTTAGGTGGGGCCAGACTAAAAGCTCTTAGGAGTTTATTGGCCTCCCCACCATGTTTCAATTTTATTTTTTGCATAGCCTACATATTCAATTCTCATCCTCAGCTACTATTTTATTCTTCAAATTATTATAATACTATGTAGATCAAATTGATATTGTACAATAATATTGTCATTTCAAATTCTACTAAATTTGTTTTACATCATTTGTATAAGATTTAGCTGATAAGTTAAAAAATTGTTTTTATAATTTTCATGTATTATTGAGAATTGCTTTATGATTATATGATTGTAACTTGTGAAACGTGGAAATGAACTTGAACTTGAACATTCAGCCTCTCAAATCATGCTTTCCAGTTGAAATCATCATGATTGACCAGTTCAGATGAAGAAGTTGACTTACCAAAAATAACAAATCAAAGTTCTATGCAAATAAAATGAAGTGCCTTTCCAGAGTGTATTTAATATAAAACTAGTGATAACATTTATTCAAAGATGTTCTTTGTCAAAGGGCAATTTATTGCACAAACTCTTGACAAATGCAGAAATTGATCTTTTGTTGCATTCAATGGGGTTTTTTTTATTTCCCATTTTAATGCATACCATTAGCCCAAAGTATGAAATTTGATTGACAAAACTATCATAATTTGAAAGAGTCGGTAAAAAAAAAAAGGGGGGAGAGTCAAGTCTTGATATCATGGAGATTCTAGTCATAATTTTAGTTATAGCTCAACTGCATTTTTTTGTCTTGCCTGATTTTTTTTAAGGAACTTGAAGAGAAATACTATTCCTTAAACTGTCCTGCCAATGTGACTATTATAAAATAGGCCTACCCGAATATAAAACTGCAAATGGGCAATTAAGGGGGTTTTAGGATAACTTGAAAACTAATAGAGGACAGTATATAAACGTATACAATTTTAAAAAGGGAATTTAACAATTTAATTATTGTAAGAGATTTTTGTGCATAAACTGTGGTGGGGGATAAGATTTATTAAAAAGGTTTACTATTCTTTTATCCTTAATCATCATTTTTGTCAATTCAAAAACTGTCTTGGAAAAGAATCATCATCTTTCAAAAAAAATATTCATTGCAAAATATAGTTACAAATTGTCAACAGATTTACCTTTAATAGCAAGTTTCCCCACTAAGAAACTAAAAGAGCTAGTGCGAAAATAAGGTAAAATCACGTTCACAAGTAATTGAGCTCTCATTAAAAAAGGTGACATATACATTTGGCATTTTAACACATCTGATAAAGGAAATGGACTTGAAATGAATCTAAGCGTAATGTGACATTTTACGACTGCAGCGTTGTGGACTTGATTGCAATCATGGTGTCATATTGTAATGAGTTACGGATTAACTCGTTATGCAAATGTCAAGGAGGGTAATATCAGTGTGCCCAGCCCTACCAGTCACTATAGTTATGCAAATGTCACAAAGTTTAAATTGGCATGCCCATCCCTAATTACTCTCAATACAGTTGTCAGCTTTTATTTTTAGAGCTCACATAAGTGATCTTACCTATATGACAAAACTTTAAATAAAAATAGCTTCTAGTATTATTAATTAACCCAGGCTGTTTGTTTGGCCGAATGTCATACGAACGACCTCAAACCATTGATATTTTCCGTATTGCATGAGAGCAAACCAGGGTAATTTATTTATTTATTTATTATTTATTTGGCATAATTGACAGAACAGTACAAAAAATAGACACATGGCAATATCATAAAAAACAATAACCAGACAACCAAGTCGAGGAGCCAGGATAACCCAAAAAGCTGACTGAATATGTCCACTTATAATGAATTTATCATTCAGTAAACTTTACAAAAGTGAAAAATATGAAAAGTTCTAGATCAATTTATTTTCAAAACAATTGTCTATAAATATTGCAATCAATTTTACTTACTTTTATACTGAATTTAATTGACAGCTATGCGAGTCGTTTCTTTAAGCAACGCTTATTGCACGGTGTTGCAATAAAACTCGAACTGCGTACTGTGTGATTCAGCTGCGCGTACAAATGTAATACAAGCAAGACTTGTAAAGAGCTATAAGGGGAATATGAAAAGTGAAATTTGAAATGATATTGTCCCAAGTTCATGGAATAAGCCACATATCTTTATTTATTTCCATAAAATACATCAAAAATATAACATAAAAACAAAACAGTTTCATGGAGGAAAGGACTGGAAGGCCAGTAAGGCCTGAAAACAAGTGTAGCAATACAGAATATTTATTCTGGGGGAGGGCAATCGACTTTCTTTACTCAACTTTTGAAAGTGGTAGGTATGTCAGGCACTTCGCCCCAAAATGGGGGTCAGGTGAACTGATTTTCTGTAAAAAATTGGCCTTTGAAACCGATTTTTTTGGGTCAAGTGAACTGAAATTTTGGCCATAAATAGCCTCCGAGCTGAAAATTTTCGCATTTCCTGAGCAATATTTGCAGTTGGAACTAAAATGTTGTCTTTTTCTTCAAAAACGGGATCAAAAGAACTGAATCACCCTGAAAATGAGGATCTAGTGAGTGGCCTGGCGGCCTGAAAAAAGGGGGTCTTGACCGCCGGACATGTATATACTTTAAAATCTTGATATAGTGCACCTCATGTTTTGCTCATAAACGTGTTCCTTACCACAATACCAACAGGTCTACATCACTATAATCAGATGTTAAAATGAAAGTTACATTTGTTGTATATCAGACACAGGCAATCAATTTCATATCTTTTAAACCATATAAAAAATAAGGCACAAAATGGCAACTGGGAAAATGGGCACTATATTGAGATTTTAAAGTATATCCTGCCCACATATGTGAGTGCCCCCCCCCGGGTATTTATTATCCAATGAAATGGCTTCATTTTTATCTACTGACTGCATGCATGATAACTGAATGTTGCTTAAAAAAGAAAGAAAATTGCTGGTTGTGTTTCCATTATTGAATATAAAATTGAACGTCATATGCTCCATCTATGGCAAGGTGTACGTCATTTTAACACTGCTAAGTAAGATGAAAAAAACGTGGGAGTTTTAATTGTTTGTAAGACTGTTATGTTACAACTATTCGGAGAGTAGGTGACATTTTCTTCCATTAAACCAATATTCTTTTAAATTGCTTCAAAGCTCTGATGATCCATCCTCTAAGGCTTGGTTTACACTTTTTCTTCCTATATGATATTTTATGCCAATTTTGTGCAATATTTATTCCTTATTCAATGAAATTTCAGGCATATCTATGTAATAACAAATATTTCATGATAGAATATTCAATGCAGTTGTGAATAAAAAAGTATTCTTTACGATATCATCAAATCCCTGTTCTAATCCTAAGATGCATTAGTGTCTAAGGGGAAATAATTTTAACACAGATAGTTGTTGCATCAAATAGTCAATATGTGCCAAAAAGTCTGTATGAACCTTAATTTCTAACTTCATCAATGTTTTGATTTATTTCCAATTTTATTTTGCCATATTGCGTGAAGCTATGTATAGACTCACATCAAATAAATCACATGCGTGTTCTCACGTTTTTCGACCAAATATAGAATCAAAATATGGAAACAAAAATTTTAATAGCTTTTGTAACAAATTGAACAATAAGTGATGGTACTATAAACACAGTTCTAAAGGGTTTTTAATTTGTGCATATGTTATGTGTGCAACCTTTTGAAATGTACTTTTTTGGACATGATTTTTATAGCAAACTTTATTTGTCATTGTAATCAAATAGAAATACAATTGTAAGTTGTAATCAAATAGAAATACAATTGTAAGTTGGAATGGAAACATTTTAAAAACGTTTTTGCAATTTTATCTGTTTTTAATAATGTATGTGTACTTGTGATCAAAATGTCAAATATATAAATTTTAAAATGTCAATCTTTTAATACTTTTAAGATCTTAAAAGATGTCTTGAATACTAAGTATAGAATTAAGTTAATGATGAATGCTACATTCTGAGATTTGAAATGCATCATATTTAAGGAGATGAGAAATGAATATGCTACCTGTTTAAGGATGTAAACTACCGAGACACATATTATACAGGCTATTTATCCAATTAAATCCAGTATTTCAAAAAGTAACACCTTTTAATCTATAGAAGCTTATAGAGAGTAATTCCAATCCATTTTTTTTTTGCTCCCTCGCAAGCAGAAAAGCAGTCCATGTGCGTGTGTGTACACACACATGTACCATTGCACCTGGGCAGGAGGAACTAAGTGGTTTGACGTCATAGTCCCTAGTCCCTAGACGACCCTGTAGATCTTATACGACACTTGAAGTCGTTAGTCACAATGAGTGTGCTTTAATCACGCAATGCTAACAAAAACTTAACGTCTTCACTTGATGACGAAAATGACTGAAATTTAACCTTTGGATAAACTTTGGTTTGTAACGATACAAAAGTAAATGAAGAGCTTTTGAGGAGATGGTTATAGGTTCTGAAAATACCTCGCAGCATTTTGAGTTTTAGTACAAGTTGTTTTATTAAACAAGAGGGCAAACTTTGAGTAGTGTCATGATTATGTGAATCCCT
>JXSR01S050038.1:0-11248 GCA_000969725.1 Ophiothrix spiculata
GGTAAACATTGCCCAAAAGGCTTGAAATCGGCCGTTATATTACCATATATTTACGTGTAAACCCTATGGGAGCTGAATTACTGGTGTGCTCCCTCAAATATGCCTGAAGAGTGAACTTGAGTGTAAAAACTAAAATTTGCCTTTGTAAAATGTTAAGAAAAATTATACTTCTTGAAATCTGTGAACAATGGTCGAGGTTGATGCTATTTATTTTGAATTGCCAGAGTTGTGTGTGTGTGTGTGGGGGGGGGGGGTAGTCAGCACTTAGAGCTTTTAATGAGCAATTTATTTTTAAGCTCTAGCGATCGATATTGAAGAACTTGGTCGTGATATTTTTTTTTCTTGGCGTGACCTGTCAGATAGTTCGGACTTCGAACCCCTGTAATCACAAGGGGGTTAAAGCAAATAAAAAATGGAGACATGGATGTAAATATTTGGAGTTTTTCCAATAAAACCTGCTTTTATTTGATTTAAGAAATAAAAAAATCATCATTTTATTACATTTTAAACAAACTTGCCAATTTTAAGCATTTAAAATCATGAGGTCACATCTACTTAAATGCCGATTGTTTTAACGAACTAAATTTCTATTTACTGGCAAAATATGTTATATAACCTATCGAGCCTCATATCTGTGAAATTTGAAAAATATATCTTTCCTGTAAGACTGGTAAAGTTGGTAAATAAAACCAAGAAAAATGCCGTTCAATTAGATGTTCGAAAGGGACAACATATCGGTCATTATAATTACCAGTTGAATACCTTGATAAATAGCCAGCATCATCGTACAACAAAAACAACCTTTCAAATCAATCATGTCAATGGATCTGTGTGACGATGCTGTCATGCGGATTTATACATTCGTGACCTTTCGCCTGCATGTGCAAATTAATTTTGCATTGATTTTCTTCAGATCCATCCTGAATAGCATATTTATATTGTAAAATAGCATATTGTTATTAAACATAACCATAACTGACAGAATCTGTCGCTAATTTGATATTTTGTGCAATTATTTCGAAAGAAATCGGTGTTGCGCAATCGTAATAATTTGAGTATTAAATTTTGCAAATGATTGTGTATTGACTGCGTAGCGTGCACTACCGATTTATGCTTTTTCCGTCCAGGGGAAACCGGGTTCGATTCTCGATATGTTCCCATTTTTTTCATTTTATTTTTTATTTCAATAGATTTTGTAATTTTTTCAGTGACATATCGTTTTTCAAGAGCGTTCTATTTTTTCCTCTTGTGTTTTTTTTTTTTTAAATTTATATTTGCTATAGGGCATGAGCTAATATTTAATTGCCACGGAAACTACCGTACCCAGCCGCAGCGGAACTGTAATATCTTAATTGACCTAATTGGACCATGGGTCACATTCTTCTACCTGACGCGTGTTTTACGCAGAATTCACGCAAGATTTTCAGGGTATGTGTACAAAAGTGTGTAAGCTTTCTTTGACCAAGTGGCTTAAATATATTCAGTCCAGAATTGTAGATTTTAGGGAAAAAGCAGAGACCAAATTTGACCTCACTCAATGAAAAATAAATATGCGTTTGTTTTTAACTAATTTCAATCATTTTGGATTTCAATATGTTTTTAAAACATTTATCCATCTATATGCATAATTATTTTGAATTAAGATCTATTTGAGTGAGTTTATGGGCCTTTTTAAATCAGTGTCTCAAACTCATTAATATTCATGAGCATCGTCGAACCGGCGGTCTGAGCCGATTTTCTATGCATAAAAAAAATAAACTAAGCCACATTTCTCGGACCTAAAGGATGGCTGGGGGGCATTCAGCTGTATTGATGTACATATGCCTGTACAACGGTTTTCAAAGTGCCCATACACAAGTTTTACTACAGGGTCGGAAATTCAAGGAGAATCCAAGAATCCATTCTCGCAAAGATTCCCCTAATACACGGTTACGAGAATCCATCTTAATTCTCCTAAACATTTTCAATTTGTACACCCATCAAGTGCAAGAGATTCTGAAGATTCTCACAGAATCCTTTTGTGAGAATCTAAATAGATTCTTGCAGGTCTTCACCAATTTCTGACCCTCTTTAGCTTTACACTGAACAGATTCATCAGGATCACAAAATTGGCTCTAAATTTTGAAGCAAAACTAGGATTGACATAAATTTGGTACCATATTAAAGAGGAAAACAAGCTGTCCAACAATACCAATAACTCAATTTTGGACAAGGATGTACCTGCCTGTGTGGAGCATCACAAATGTGTTTTGGATCCGACTCAAGCAACCTACCTTTGATAAAGTATAAAAGCGCCTGTCCTTGTATCATATCTGTACACATAAGATTGACTGTCGCTTCCCTCAGAAAATGCTATATATGTAAAGCCTGCAATACTGAATGGGGATGCACTGGTAACCTCACCTGTCTCCAGTGCTTGGAAAAAGGCTAATTCACTGTCTGTGTGAATAAACAAATTACAAAAATCTACTAAGGAGTTCAAATATTAAATGAAACCAAAGGTTAATCGGCAGCTATAGCCAAGAGAAATATAGTAATGATACATCACTTTCAAAAAATACCTGTTGACACCATAAAATGTGTTACAAATATCAAGTCAAAGAAAATGATGTATTTCAATTGAAACTAAACATAAGTTAACATGCAAAATTTAAGACAAGGCCATTCAATATATCCCGGCAAAAACAAATCACTGGGGCCAAATTGGCATAAGATGGGCAAGATGGGCTAAATTTTTGTTTGCCCAAAATAAAAATAAAAAATCAAGAATAAAAAATGGGAGAAAAAAATTGATTTTTTTTTACAAAGACATTTTCTACCAAAAATTAGCCTATTTTACAAGATTTTGGCAAAACTAAAAACTGAAAACAAAATTCTTCCAAAACACACAACTTTAGAGTTGGTTAGGATTGTAATACATTTTTTTTTTGTCGCCTAAGCATGAATTTGTGTTTTTCTGGAAGGTGAGAATTACCACAGAGGGTGTACACCCACATTAAATGGAAGGATCACACAAAGGTATGTTTGTATGTCATTATTAATTGGGAAAGAAATTAAGTTGTGCCCTTGTAAAAGCACAAAAAGCCCACATTGGACCAATGTGGACCCATTTATTGATGTCTTAGGCCCCTATGGGCCCTATGGAATGGTGTTGGCTGGGCCCATATGGGATCATATAGGACCTAGTTTGACAAGCCCTCTTGGTACCCAAGAGGGCCTCCTGACTACAATAAGTTGGGACCATATGAAAAGCCCATGTGGGTACCAGAAAGTTGCCAACAGTAGCCCACCTTGGGACTTAACAGTATGTGGGACCAACCCATAAAGTGGTGTTGGCTGGGATAAATCTGGTAATCCAGACAACTCTGTTGATTTTGTTTATCTTACTTTTCAAAATCCATAGCACATGTCAACTTACACACTGTAGTCCATGCATAGATTAGCGTTGAAACATCTGTACTATCATCATAGGGGGCTCTTGCTACGGTTAAGTATGTGTCGGAGTCTATGTGAAAAGCTTCTAAATCGGTTACTCCTTGCATATCCAATGTCTGGATAACCTGCAGAAAAACAACACTTTGTTAAGACCAAGGGTGCGAGACGCCAGTTGACAAAAACGAGGAAAAGCGTCGTAAAGTCAGAAAAAAGGTCAAAAACAGGCTGAAAATGAATAAAAAAGCTGAAATTTTAACACAAGAACATTTTCAAAAACGAGGAAATCAGCAGAAAAGAGGAACTCTCTCACCCCTGTAAGACTTTGTTTGAATAAATATCTTCGGACAGAAAAAATGTTTTCAAGCCCAATTGTAATGGACACAATACAATTTACATTATATAAGCAGGGTTGCCTTTACACATTTAAATCCACTGGACACAAGGACCAGTAAGTCTCAAAATCCTCAGGTCCTTCACTAAATTTACAGGTCCTTCAGAAGGACTTCTAATTCAAAAATCAGTGACAACCTAAAAAAATGATCGGACCGAAGGACCATCTCATTGCTGAACAGGTCGGTCCTTCCGAAATTCGGTCGGTCGGGACCGACGGTAAAGTCGAACCCTGATAAGGCTTTTTAAAAAAACCTTTGTCCAAGGTTCCTTTGCCCCAAACCCAAAACGCTGTGCATTTTTTGTTTTTAGTCAAAATGACTATGCGCTACATGGATTTTTTTACAATTATGTTTTAGGTTACAATCGGTTACAAGCGGTTAGGCCGCTTTGTGTCATTTTCCCCTCTCTCTTGTTGTAAAAAAATGTAGTAAAATGTGTAGTTTGAACCCTATGCGTGCAGGAACCTGAGACAAAGCTCTTTTATTACCTAACCAGTCATCAAAATGAAAGATATTTCACATTCTTAGTCACTGCTTATGACTTTGCTAATAGACAAAGAATCTAATTGGTCAAGAACAAACACACCAAACAGGGTATTGCGGTATGACATCAAATTTTGCATTTCAGTATTTTTCTGACAATTGCTTTTTCTTTTTCTTTTTTTTTAAAAGGGGGAGGGGGTAGAATATAATGAAAAATCCTCCCACACCAAGTGACCAGAGATATGGCCACATACATGAATACCTACTGAACCTAATGAAATCAGTGTAAATTGGTGTGACTTAAAACATATATAAACAGCAATTTACACCAATTTCCAGCCAAACTGCTAAACATGTGGGTGGCTCATGCTCAGTATAGGCTTGATATGGGTGTACATTGGTACTGGGTACAAGAGGTTTAAATTTGGGTGACAACAAGCTTCTTTATCCATCTTTTTCTAAATAGAACAAGTAAAAAATCAGTTCAGGATTCATCAATGATTGCACTCACCTCAAATTCATTTCCTATATCAAGTAAAATAATTTGTGTTTCTGATGCTATTACAAGATAGGATTCTTGTATTGAAACTAACCCGGCTCTTCCAATTTCAATTATATGAAAAACTTCTATATTTGTTGCATTAACTGGAAATAAAAAAGAATAAATAATTTTGTTAGAAATACAATCTCATTGTATTGAATAAGATAAAACAATGCAGTAGACCAACTTTGGTAGAAAAGACCTTTTTTTATTTTTTATTATTAATTATTATAACTTTATTGTGTTTAAATATTTTTCAGAAGGCACAATGTATTTGACAGCCATGTTCAATGTTTGTCCATGTGATTCCACAGCACTAATTGACCTACCCCCGCCACCCTATGGCACATGGGGGCTGATATTACACGACACACCAGTTGCACTTTAGTGTCTCAAAAGTAGTTGAAATGTGGGTTGAGTGGCTTAGTTTTGTTCTAGGTATTTACTTTGGATGTCTGTCAACAAATATTGATGCAAAAATCTCAGTTTTTCTCCAATATAAGCTCATATTTGATCATTTTCCCTCTAAATTGAGAGACGCAAAATTGGTCTAGAAATCATCTAGAATACGAGCTGCCGTTTAACATGTAAAATATGTAGGGTAGTGTAGGGAAAAATCGAGATGCTTAACCCCACTTCAAATGCTTGTCAAATGATAGAAAATCTCATTGTTTTTTTCAGAAAATCAATGGTTTTATTGCATTTTCACACCATAAATGTTACATTTTGGGGTAAAAAAGACACAATATTTGCATGTAAAACAATAGGAATACCAATTAGAGCTGTGCAACCATGTGGTAGCAACAAAAGCATCAGTTCACAATGTTGTAAAATACAAGGGATATGCTATGGATCTCAAACCAGAGTCTGGTTGCTTGCTGCATACTTTATAAGTATAATATATGAGACCGTCGATCCCAAACCAGTCGTAAAATTATGCAGCCTATTGTCATTTTCACTTTTTTAGATATTTGAAAAGATCATTTTATAAGGATTAAAATGACACCAAAATGAACTTCACTCAAAATTCAAGTTATGGTCTGTCAAAGGTTGTCAAGGAGTAAAGTGTATAACTGAGATAAACACATTCAAAGATTAGTAAGCCCTATATTTTCTGTTAATTGTCTTCTTAATATACATATATATTTTATATTTTCCGATCATTTTATTGAAATGAAACTTTGCTGGTGTTTTGAAGTAAGCACAAAATCAATTTCAGCAAATTACGACTTTGACATGTATTTTCACCTGTAGTGCAAAATGAGGTTTGCTGCATATATGGCTCAATTGAGATAGATGGTCACATATAGTGTACAATGTTCATACCTGAATAATAAAATATACTGCTGAGAGGAGTCTCAGACGAAACATTTAAATGAAATACTTCCACCCTCTGATTGTCAGGCTGTATGCATGCTAGGTACTCTAGGCCGTCACTGGGAGTGAAATACTCCCAGGCAGATGCAGTAAAGTTCACTGCTGTTCCATTTAAAGCTGTTACGCCACCTAGTAGTAATTCTGTAATGTAATATAATAACATATAATCACAAGATTAATAAGGCAAGGTAAAAAAAACCCAATATCTTTTAGCAAATTTTAATCCAGTTGTTCCTCACTATTATGTTTGAAGTGTTAAAGTATCCAATATTTGAAAGCAAGCTATGAAGTACAAAACTAGTATACTTTTTCCAAGATTTTGATTTCTTTGTTTAGTAGCTCACACAAAGATGGCAAGTGATGCCGATGTGTGTAAACTTAAGTGCTAGGCACCCCTCCCCTTTATAACTTAAGCTTCCCATCATGCATTGCTTCCGATGGTATTGTTTTTAATACAGGAAATTATGTTAGCAGTTACTGAGTTAGTGAAAAGATGACTAACCGGTCCACACTATACACATAAGACCCTATATCCATAGGATGTTCCCTTTTGCATATGTCCTTGTTCCATGCTCCATTGTCACCAAATATTCGATGCAAAAACTATTCGCATTTAAATTATTTTCCCTTAGACACTAATGCACTTTGGGATTTGAATGGGAATTTGATGATATCCTACAGTATACTTTTTTATTTGAAACTTAATTGAATATTCTATCACAAAATAGTCATTATTGCATAGATATGAATGAAATTTCCTACAAATCATGAACATCTGAACGCAATAAATGTGTGGAGTAAACAATCGTATCACTTTGCATAGTATGGAAGACTTATCTTCTCACACGATCGCGGGGGTTTATCGACCAGTCAAACCACACGCAGTACATTTTCGCTATCACTGCATAGTTATACACACTCTCGGCATACGCACCCTACATATGTGTTTTGTAGGAAATTTAATGATTTCAATAATAGTATAGAATATTCTACTAGAAGAAAAAATCTGAACTAAGCCTTAAAGTGGCTTACATAAAATTCATATTTGAACTGCAATTTAGAGGATGTAGGAAAGTTGGTGTATTTCATATTTCTCAAGGGTAGATTTTCTATCTAGTGGTGGTGATAACTGAATTCTGACAAAATTGTCAGTACGCCCTTCAGCTAATGGTGTCTCTGGACCTGCGAGGAAAGTGTATTTGATATCATAAGGAATTGTCATGGGGAGTTATGATAGCTCACAACGGTTACATAGGCCTTTTTTGTGCTTGAGTGATTTTTGAATGGGGAATTCATACTGATGCCACAAGCCACAAGCATAGTGTGGATCGCTTGCAGGGGAATTAATTACTGATGACGACTTCAATTTGACAGGAAATGCCATAAAAAGCGATGCATTGTGGAGAGCACGACATCTTCTCTTTACAATAATAGAAGGGTAAAATCATCCAATGACTACATTTGCTTCATCCAGCGTACATACCTTCCCTATTGCCGACACCAGTGCCAACTATATAAGCATGCCTGACATCATGGTTTGACCTTTTGTTTCTATGGTGGGTAGGCCTGCTAATGGTGTCTCTGGACCTGCGAGTAAAGTGTATTTGATATCATTAGTTATCCTATGTGTTTGTTCATGCAATCCCTTCAGAATAGAAACATGTTTGGCTAAAATGCTCTAGAAAATGCAGGTTTATGAAGGATAATTAAAATATCAAAAACCAATCAATGAAAGCTAACAAACAATCCATGTGAATAAATTTAATGTCATGCATTACACCACAGATTGCATTTTATATTTTGTCACAAATTATGAACCATTTTGACGAAAAATCAAAAGTTGCTGTCATTGGCAGGCATATCATCATCACAATTCCACTGAATAACATTCCCTCATCTCAAAAACCCAATATCATTTTGATTAGGCCAACTGATAAGAGAAGCATGACATGTCAGAATACAAAATGCCAAGGAATTATCTAGGGGAATCTTGACTTGCCGCCAAAACGTGCTGCTCTAAACGTATTTATTGATGCCATATATCAAGAAAAAGTCACAGATTCGTTTGTAAACATTCCTTTCACAACATATATTGAAGATAAATCAAAACAAATCTGGAGTTTGCATTAGATTTCCTGGAACGACCAATTTTAAAAATTCAACTATAGGGGGCAGTATTTATAGTTTGTCGACAATGATAATTACAAATAAAAGAGAATCTAAATATTTTGATATATAGGGTTTGAATTTGGCAATAAAACTTTGCATTTTGTCATTATTACCGCTAATATATACTTCAAATGATGCACAAATCTCAAAATGCTTTGAGAAAAGTTTGGGGAGATGCTGAACTCGTCCAATGCCTCTTTAACAATAAATCCAATAAATTACTCATGCCATACTTTGCAATTTTCAGTGACTCAATTGAATAAAGCTGGTTTCAGAGTGTCTGTCGTGATTGTTGTCATAACATTAACAATTTCAAGTGCGCTAACTCGACCTTGTCGCATCTGGAAAATTTTGTGGCAAGCATAACAAGCCTATATATATATATTGATTACCCTGTTGTGATGGTCACAACGACACGTCGTTTTTAGTTGGAATCAATTCAACTTTTCTTGGTGCAGATCATCGCCGCCATGCAAATGTGTCTCCCTACATTACAACTCAAAATTGCAAATGCTTAGTCGTCTGCCACAGCTTACAAGCTACAATGCGACACCATCTTAAATGCCATAATTGGTCTTTGATCGATGTGCCATTGCAACAAAAAAAATGAGGTGATCAATATATCAGGCGGCTGTGCTTATCGCAAAATATGTCAATTTTCCCAGCTGATCGTGCTTGATATAAAATATTTCAAGCACAAGGTTGAGGGTGGGCAAGCGAAATTTCTTAAGTTTCGACAACCACAAGAGATAAGTTGAAACAAACTATATAAGTTGTTCATACTTATGATATCTTCCGTTAGTCTCAGCAGCAGACCTTCCCATCACGGTGGAATACCTTTGCAGCTCTTTCTGTAATATCTGATGGAGTTGACCCGACTCTGATGCTACTTCAGTTATGTGTAAGAGGCAGATTATTGGGTATGTCACACACACTAGAATGTGATGTAGTAGCATTATGGCAAGTTACATCTGCAACATCAAAAGACAATTTGCTGTAACATTTAACACCAGTGTACAATACATTATGTCATTTTGCTAAAACATAAGCACAGAAAAGTGAAAGAGAGAGTAGATACTGTCATTTAAGCTATAACATATTTTCAAAAATGATTATTTTTCATAATATTGAGTATTACTGAATTAGTGGGAGCCTTTAAAATCAAAATGTATTGATTTGAAATTAGATTAAGATGGTGTAAGCAATGTTCCCATTTTCGCTATCTACTGTAGATAGCTCTTTTTTTTCATTGAAGTCTCTTTATTCAATTGAGATCATGCTCTGCCTAATAATTTTTTGAATTCAGTCTGTCTGTTTCATGTTTCATACGTGCTATTCCAATCTAGAATTAAAATAATTAAAAAAGTGTAAATTGACCTAAATACTCAAGATAAAAGTTCCCGGCCGGGGGTGTGTCATGACCAAATGAATATTGTCCAGAAAAATAGTAGGGAAAGTTTGAGTTCTGCTTTGGTTTAACTAATACAGGGCATGTGTATAGAAATGCCAGTGTCATTGCAACCATGCACTATACTGATTTTGCTTTAAAAATAGCTGCCTTTAATTGCGATAGATTCTAAGCCAGGAGTTTTCATGCCACAAAAATAATACCCGACAACATTTGCTACAATCCATGATGTAGTAGAGCTAGACGCACATGTGAGCAAGTTAAAATTGAAATAAAATAAAATAAGAAACCTATCAAATGACTAAGCAAACAAACCAAACACAAATTGTTTGATTTCTCTGTTTCATACAGCGCGATCTTCATAAATTTAATTAAAAAAGGTTCCATTCATGAATATGGAAAAAGTAATTTCTGGTTTTTCAAGAAACATTAGTATTTTTCATTTTATGCACAAATGACCGAAAGAAAGTCCTTTAAATCAACTTTGGTCCGATTTGTAAGTTAAGACTTCCAGCTAAAGAAATGCAAACTTAAAATGAAGAGAATTCTGCAAGCAACTGGAGCACAATCAATCCAAACCAATCTTACGTGACCTGTACCTAACATTAAGTGGTATTTTAAGTTCATTTTTACCTTAAATAGGTCAACATTTTCATTTAAAGTACGGATCTTCCTGATACTCTCAAATTCCATGACTCTTGTTACTTCTGGTGCGACAATCGGGTAGTTTAGGATACAATTTCCACCAAAAAGTCGAAAAAGGGATTCTAATGAAAGGTGTCAACCAATAATAAGTCTTTAACCGAAATCACGGAAGATAACTTAAGACAAAGGAGTTTAGGACTTTATGATTCATCTGGCCCGTCAAGGGGAAGCAACAGGTTGACAAAACCAGATGCAACAACCTGCTTAATATCAGCAGATCATCATTAAATTGAGTCCTTATGTCATGAAATGGGTTCAAGGGATGCTTCTCCTAAGCATGTGATGTTTTTAGCAATTTCCATGCAATGTGTGCCCTATTACGTCACCAGGGGTGAAACTTTACAGATTAACAAATCGGACCATCAAGATTTTTCGGGTCTTTACAAAATGTGCAATAACTTTTGATTCAGAGATTCAAATTAAACAAAACAAAATTCCTGTAAAAGCCAATGGTCTACATTATAGTATTATTGTAACGTTTGCTCACCATCAGGCTCTGTTCTCTCAAAATAAAATGTCAAAGTTCGTTGCGTTTTTTGTGGGACACCCTGTATCTTGTCCATGTATGGTGAAAATTTCATGTCAAACAAAGTTTGCATTGCAAAGTTATTGACATTCGCGCAAAAAAACGCAGAATTCCACTTTGTCCACGGCCAGGAATACTTTAATGTTCACTAGAATCATAATATTAGGTCTACAATCAGCATGTTTTTTATTTCTTTATGACGTTTGTATAGA
>JXSR01S050042.1:931-12398 GCA_000969725.1 Ophiothrix spiculata
AAAATTCAGATATACATATAGAACGGCACGACGTTTCAAGGGGATATACCCCTTTTCATCAGGCAAACAAAAACAAGCAAAACAAGAAAAGGCAGTAAATAATCTACATTAAACTATAATATAATGCAAAACATACAAATAAATCCTGAGAGCAAAAATGAAAAGTTACTTATCTACATGAAATGCAGTCGAAATTTGGTATAATCTAAAATTTTTTAGATTATACCAAATTAGCTTATTTTTTCATAAATAATTATTGGCAATCACCTCTACTCCATATGGTTTCGTTAGAGGGCCGGTGGTACCTCAGGCCCTGTATCCATTGGCTGTTCCCTAGTGCCGTTTTCCCGCAATTATGCCCAATTGTCGCGCGCCACAGACAATTAACCTTTATTTTGCTTAATGACCGTATCAGTGACCTTGTGTATGGCAGATGTTTCCTGTGTGTGATGCATGGCAATTGGGGACAATTGCGTGCATATGGCACCAGTGAACAGCCAATGGATACAGGGCCTTATATTACATCAAAATAACAACTTCTTTTCATCATAAACATTACTATAACAAATCTTGGATTAAAAAATTGCGAAATGCAAAGAATGACAAACACAACTCTTAGCAATGTGAAATTGTGAATTGAAATTAACAAAAACACAGCTAATTACAGGTATCTATATTAAGATGGTAAATTATTTTTAGCAAACATCGTTAACACGAATCTTTGGTATTCAATAATCATTAAGGAAGTGATCAAATTAAATTCTTTTTAATCTTCTCGACTTCAAAATTTAACAAAATTCATCATTTATGAGAATAATGGTACTCAGCGCTTTTTGTGATTGTTATAATAAACCCTCAATTGACACGGGCAGAGATGATATATTGGCGAATGCAAATGACGTCATTATGCAATACAATTGTTCTACATGCTTAAATTTACATAATGAAATTAAATTCATATATGAGATAAAGATAATAATTCGTAATTGATTTCATGAGCGATGCAGATAATTGGAGAATGATTCTGCTTGTTCTATAAATAATCTTCGAGTTTGAAATGAAATCAGTTGAAGTTGAAACAGTGGGTAATTATCATTAAAAGACAAAAGGTGTAAGAATTGAAATTGTACTTCACAAAAGAAGCAGGTACCTCAAGACTATGTTAACCAAATTTGATCATAATGGTTTCCCTTTTTTCCGTTTAATGATGTCCATAACCAAAGCGTGGTCATTACACGTTTTCCATTTACAAGTGCTGTTACCTTTAATAACATAACAGGTTGTTACTTTGAAGAAATAATTGTGTCGAATCTTTTGGGATCGAGAAGCACTATACCGTATATTTTATCGTGATGACTTGCCTTTACTATGCCTTCCATGTAACGTTGCCAATACATTAAACCTAACACAGTGTATTATGTTACGCTATAGAGATTTTATAATATATATAAGTTTATTAGAGCATAAAGGAATTTTAGAGATAAGTTTTGGAATAGAAAAAAACACAATTATGATTGTCAAAGGACAACTTCTTTTAACTTATGTGATGTACAGGGTATTTACCCAAATTTACACCCTTTCTCCGTAAAATCACAGTTTCCCGTAACTTTTCCACTGCAATCTAAGATAACGGATTCCGTTTTTGCAGAGCACAAAAAAAAAACCTGCAGATTTGTGGGCTAAATGTCGCGTGAACATTGTTTAACAATAAATTAGAAGAGAGAATCAACCAGCCATCGTAGTTATTAGAATCGTTTTTCCTAAGTGAAGATTCATAACTTGGAGAATCTTTGACTAGTGGGATATTACTTTAATGCATGAAGTTTTATAACAATCTACGTAATTTCTAATCAAGAAAATAATGATCTCTTTCTAAAGTGTAGGTGAATTAAACCGTACATATGTATCATTTTAGTATTTTCAAAACAGATCAAAAACTGGTACCTTAAAACTTCAACGACTGAAAGAAACAAAAGGTGATGTCGTAGTTTTCTTGTTTATGTGTATGTATGTGTTCGCTCACCTCGAATCAGCCGTAAATGCGCAAAGGTCTTATGTCAAACTGATTTGTTTTCCAGATTCACGATCTTTTGCTTATTTCAAAACACCTGTAAATTTCTTTCCAAGGAAATAATCATAAATATAAAAATGTATCGTTCGGTCCATCAACAGAAAAATAGGGCTTAATGATTTTAAAACGCGTTTATCTAAGCTTCAACCTTTACTCCCTGACACACTTTGGCGGGCTATAACGAGAGCTGGAAGCCGAGTAAAGTTCAATGTGGTGAAAACATGAAAACATAACATAACATAACAGTTTATTTTTTCTACATTTGCAATGATAACAGTATTTACATAAGAGAATAAATACAACTTAAACAAGTTGTGGAGGAGGACTGGAAAATTGGACTGCATTTTCTAATCAATAACGGATGCTTAGTGTTATAAACCACTAAACATTTGACATCATACAAACCACAAACGTGGTATCGATTTTTCATCACCAAACCTCCGTTATTAATATAAAATACATTGGAATTATATATCAGATTATAAGATAACAAAGATGTGTTGCACCAAATGTTTGGTGACTTGAAAGAATAATAATAATTTGGTATATTAAAAGATGTGAATTCGTCTTTGTTTGAGCAAAATGTCTTCACTCAACAACAACAAGGCCTCAGAAACAATTATCGAAAGCTTGTTAGTCCTGATTTGATGAACGGTTGAAGACAGATTAATCTGTTACCGGTCAAGTACTTATTAAATTTAAATGTCAATTCTTGAAGTTATTTCCTCATTTAGCCCAATAGGACTGGATTAAAATAGCATATTATGTACTATTTGATTCTCATTATCAACCAAAGGTAATAGCACATATCATTGAAAAATGTCAATGGTGAAAATATTAATTCCTTTAAAAAATGAAATGGGAAACATTAAACCAAATCAATTGTCAGTATGTCATCGTCACACTTAATGTGGAGTATTTTGGATGATACAAGAAAAACAATTTGTATAATCTACGACGAGAGTGGCATACATACATGTGATTTTCAACATATCTACCTCAAATGCACAGGGTGTAATATCAATCACTGCTGTCAAGTTGCCTGACACAGTTCATCAATATTTTCATTTTTGATAGAGATTGCTTGTCAAAAAACATTTGCTGATTTGATATCGCGCTGAACCATTTGTGGGCCACGGCGACAAAAGGATGCAGTTGTCGGTAAGTTGTAGCATATCTTATGTATGCAACTAGTATACATCATACATTTTTTTTCAATCTTTAATGTTTATGATGTTCAATTTCGCTGTTACACACAGTTTCGTGCGTAAAATGTATTTTGGCGGCCATTTTGAACCTCATCGCCAGCATAATTTTTTGAAAAGTGATAATGGCATACTTTTGGAACAAATAATTTTGTTTTAGCCCACAATGTAATGAAGTCTTTATTTAATAACGACAATAAACTTCTGCTCGAAAATTGTCATGAAACTTGGTGTAATGACCATGATGACATGAACCATTCCTCACTCATTTAGGTGGCTAGTTTAAGGTCTTTTGTATACTTCATATAAAGCTTTATTTTTTACCTATATGCAATTCAAGCGCTGAAAATTGAATACCTTGCCAACAACAAAGCTTTTAAAAACTTATTAGAAACGTTTTAAGGCTACAGTCCCTAAAAACGTCTCGCTCGGCTGAACGTCAAGTTTACTGCAAGTTGTTACCTACTTACACATATCAAAATATCACAATTTTTGGCGTACATATGGAATAGAGTCTCTAGTTTATATATGGGACTTTACTAGTGATTTCTCGTCCATTACTAAGGTCAAAATGACGTCTAAAGACTACTTCGAAAAAGTTGACCCTTTTTCGCCGATACCTCATAATTTCATGATGTTCAAACAATTCCACTGATTTCAAATTTTGACAGATTGTAGGTTTGATACTTCTTATTGAATTACAAATAATATCTTTTAAATACGTTGTGTTGATTTTGAATGATAATGCAACAAACCCGCGTTGTTTTGCCCGAAAATACGGACGTGAATTACGACTCTAAGTTCACCCTCTTTGAGCTGTGAATTGCCTGTTTTTAGTATCTACATTTTGTCTGATATACGCATTTGCATAATTTACTTACAAATTAAGCATTCCAATGAGGCAAAAATTGCAATTTTTATGTAAACAAAAGAGAAATACGGAATTCTAATGTTTATGTTTTAGATTTTAGTTCATGATCTCAACACTACCTGCATAGCTCAGCGGTAGATCATTCGCCTCGTAATGCATGACTAACCTCTGCCATAATCCATGGTTCGAGTCCCCGCAAATGCAGTGGAAACTATTTATCTTTTCATGATTATAAAATAGTTAATTCACATTTTCCTGAGCAGATGGATTCCCTTTACCCTTAAATGGTAGTAAACATTATCCCAAATGTGCAACTCCGTGATTAAAAGTTAGGACTAACAGTTGAACAATGTATTGTGTGTATTCCTCTCAGGTTTATAATTTCCTATCAGTGACCCGTTTTAGCGATACCTTAGACGTCCACCGAGTCTATGATCAAACATTAAAGTAGGTTATTTCAGCATGTTATTTCCTTAGCGTGGCCAACATTGCTTCATAAATCAGATGGAATCAATAACACATTTTCGTAAATGTAATGTTTTAATCCTCTACAGAACATTTTAACAGAAAAAACAAATTCTTCTGTTGTGTTAATATGGGTCACGCCAATACCAATGACAGGGCGTAAAGAATAAAGGACTAATTTAACCAAGTATGTTACAACTTAGAGAAGCATATGAACGACTGCAAACGTTTAATACCATCACTAATAATCTTATTATTTTGTTGCAATATATTTTCCCATGGTCAATGTAATCAGCTGTAGTAGGTTGCTTTTTTATGTAACAGTGACTTAAAGGAGCCCTGTCCGATTGGGTCAGTATTTTTACAAGATTTCTGAGATTATTTAAACAAATAAAACACACATTATCCAAAAATTGAGGCACAAGTTTACAGACACACTTTTTCGACATAGCTTTTAAAAACGTGAAAGCTAAACAAAGAAAAGCTCTCAAAAGAGCATAGACAACTAATGTAGATCTAATTTTCAATTGAGCAACAACAACGACAATTTGGTAAAAAGTTGAATTTTCAACGACTTTTTACAACATTTCTACAATTTTCTTATTCACTGTTATTCTCTTATTTATTTTTTCCCGCTGTAGGCCGCTCCTTGTGGCGCCGCCCTTGATAGAACAGGACGGAATATCGTTAATAAATAAGACACGATATGAGTTTGAAATTATCAATACACACGTGGTCGCAAATCGTCGAAATGTGTGTTGCTCAGTTATTCATGGGCTAAATAAGGTCCTATATAGGCCTATGTTTCGTATGGGTGAGACGTTAAACAGTAAACGTCTTAAAAAACTTTTTAGAAACGTTTTAAAAGGTATCAAACATTGTCCCAAATGCACAACTCCTGCTTTAAAATTTAGGACTGATATTCGAACACATTTGTGCTATATTTCTGTCTGGTTTATTATTTCGTGCCCTCAATGACCCATTTCAGCGATATTTAAGATGTCCACTGAGTCAACCATCAAACATACAAGTAGGTTATTTCAGCATGTATTTCCTTAGCGTTGTCATCATGAGGATTTTTTCTTTATAGGGTTATTAGGCTGTAATCTAAAACACGTTATCGTAAGCGTTAGGTTTAATCCTCTACAGAACATGTTTATTGTTTTGTTGCTTCAATGTGGGTCACATCAATGGATTTAAATGACAGCGTTTAGAGACCATCAAATGTTCCTGTTTTGTTCATATATCTAATATAATTTCTTTATAACTACTCAAGCAAAAGTAGGTTACAAAAGCATACAGTGGAACAGGATTTATTTTTCCTAATTTAAATAGATCATATTATTATAATGTTACACAGAATAAAATTAATATTTTAAATATTTCATGCCAAAAGTTCTTTCCATCGATGTTGAACTTCTTGCAAGAAATTTGTTTGAGTATAGTAAGTTTGCAAATACCTACACAGGTTGGTACCAAACTTCTTTCCGTTGATGTTGAACTCCTGTTGATGTTGAAGACTGGGAATCCCAAAAAGTTTGTGGTTAGGAAGACTACAGATTCAAGGTTTTTATTACCTTTATTTATTTTGTGATTGAATTTTCACCAATGTTAGCACTGACATACGTCAAGAATAATAATAAACTGATAATTTTGTCTTTAAAATTCGTACCTTAAGCACCAATTAGTGACTACACGATTGCGGAAAAATATACATGTACACCTTTTCTCCAACTGCATGACATTGCTGCCCTAAAAGGGGTCTGCACGGATTTTGTCGCTGAGCAAAATAAGTATCCTTTCACAGGTTTGTGGGGCTCGCTGATGATAACGTGTTTAGCCAGAGTGGCCTAGAGTTTGCTTGGCATGATATCTTCTGCTAAACCTCAAAAGTGAAAGTGAAAAAACCTCAATAGCTAGTTCTTTACTTTGAAAACTTTAACAAAATCGAATCATTTGCACTATTTATAAACCTTAAAATTGAAAAGAAAAAATACCTTAATAGGACAGTGTTCATCATTTGCGCTACAGGTCACAGAAAATATATGCAGTACACAAGACCACTAATCAGCTAATATCACTACTGAGCATAACCAAACTTCATTGCCCATGTCTATGTGGTGCGTTACAATTTGAGGCAATGGAAGACGGAACAAGGGCATACTCCACAAGGGAATAACTTATGAATATGAGGCCTTAGACCGACTCATTCCGTTATTAAAGCCATATGTGAGTATACGGGGATATGACCCGTAACCACTGGTTGAGATTAACAAGAAATCTACAATTTGAACATAATCAGACAAATTGAGAAAAGTATCATCATGATCATGTTTTCAAATAAATCAAATTAAGGGCACAGTTAACACTTAATTTTCTGAAATATTTTACGCTTTGTAACTGAGCAACTGATAAGTAACTCTATATAAAAATACATTTCTAGATGTGGATTTTCATGTAGAAGATGATAGTTAGGTCAGTTATGGTCCAAAATGTATGATTTTGGACCAAGGTCCAAAAAAAACCTTGTTCTTGGACCATTAATTTGTAAACAACCACACTAAATTTTGAAAAAAAATAAAAGTTGGACCTCTTGTGCTATTTAGAATCTAGAAACACATGTCTAGGAACGCATTTCTCAATTTTTTGATTTTTACCTTACTTTTTGAAATATTTCCAAAAATAGGTCCAAAATATTGCCAAAAATGTTTTTTGTCATTTTTGGCCTATTTTAGGACATTGGGGAGTTAATGATGTTTTATGAAACTATTAGACATTGGGGAGCTTTGATAAATTAGAGGAAGTACGTAGTTCCGTGAGCTTACAACTACATATCTTATAAATTGTGTTGAAATGTGTATGAGACTCTATGTATCCCTGCAGAAATTTTTTAAATCTTCGCATCATATTGTCGAAGAATTTCAAAACATTTAAACTGTACAGACTGACAGAAACGTTTTTTTAAAGTCTTTCCATGAGTTATTGCAAAGCACTACAAAATGTAGCAGATTTCTATTGCTAACTGATAGTTGACTACTAATACTCTGACTAGCAATTGCTGTGGTGATTTATAGATCACTAAATTGCCAAGTGAGACTGCTCTCAGATTAACATGGAAACTGCATTAATCCCTGCTCAGATGATACAGATTTGGAATGAAATTTAATGTTATTTACCATGTTTACAACTGTAATGTATGTGTAATTTAAAATTCGTGGTATTCTTCTGTGTAAAGTTAATGAGTTAAATTGTATTTGAAAATCGGTAGTTGTAATCCAGGAATCAGTGTGCCATGGTAATTCTTGTGAATTGCCACGGCAGACTAAATCCTGATCAACTTAGAAAGGTACATGAACCCATCTTTTGTTAAAATAGGCATTTTGAGAATTGCAATTTGAGTTTTAGAGTAAAATTGTTAAAATTGTCAGTTGTGAGTGCGATTGATGATGAATACCCACAACAAGTTGTTTGATTCAGGCAGCCATTGCAAGCTTGCTTTTTAATCTGGTACGGTATCAGCAATCATAATTTCTTGGGAAATTTTGTCGTCAATATCAGTGTATTTGATGGAGAAAATTCATCAAAATGTCTTGAAGATACTATCAGTAAGAAGAGCAAAAAAAGAAGGTGTCAGATTGACACGTATGACTCGGTGGTTGAATGTGTTGTCAAACAAGATGGGTTCATAACATTATGTGACCTTCCAGCCCGTATAAGCAGTAAATGCCAGAAACTTCATTTTGCGCTACAGGTGAAAATACATGTCAAGGTCGTAATTAGCCGAAATTGATTTGTTGACCGATTTACAATCTTAGTGCTTACTACAAAATACCAGCAAAGTTTCACTTCAAAAAAATGATAGGAAATATGAAATAAATCTGCATATACTTAAGACAATCAACAGAAAATATAGGGCTTACTGATCTTTGAACGCGTTTATCTCAGTTATACGTTTTACTCCCTGTCAACCTTTGACGGACCATAACTTGACAAGTTCATTAAGGTGTCATTTTAATTCTTAAAGCATGGTCTTTGCAAATTTTTAAAAAAGTGAAACTGACAAGAGTTGGCATTTACTGCTGTTTTGAGCTGGACGGTCACATATGATGTGCAATGCCCAACTAATTGCCCATGTATTCTTGGAGACAGGGAAGTAACATATATTTGTAACGTAAATCACAGTGATAGCTCCTTTCAAAATAAAAGTGTGCATCTGTTATTGTCAGGCAATGTTATCGACTTGGATTTACGATATAAAGGCTTAACAGCAATTGCAACCAACAGTTTTATATCTATGTATACACAATATTGCAGAAAATCAGTTGACCTGCCCTCCATTTCGGCGCTTCGCTTGACATACCTACCACTTTCAAAGTTGAGTGCTCCCCACCGGGCCATGACGCACATGCACAGTCCCCATACATAACATGTGTAAGACTGCTGTCTATGACAGTACAAAGTTTATTCCCGGTTTATTTACTTGGATACTAGGTATTTGTGCCATATTAAGTAATGGCTCTGTCTCAATATGGAAGCAAGTCATACATAGGAGACAAGAAAACAAAGTCCAATCTCTTTTGTTAAGTAATTTAGCAGCATGGGACCTTTTAATGGGAGTCTACATGATTACATTGGCGTAGCCAGGGGTGGGCAAGGTGGGCGAAATGCCCACCTCAGAAATTTTTTGGAGAAATTTTGAAGACCTGGGAGAAAAAATAAAGGGGGCAGGAAATTGCCGGTTTTCCATAAAATTACGACAATTAAAGCTGAAAATTGCTAAAAATTTGGTTGAAAACTTCATAAAGCAAAATATTTGGCGGATTTTCTTGAAAAACACAGCCGAGTCGGCTCCTTGGAACCCCTGTAAAGTCGCTCGATAAAATCCATTGGAGAAATCTTGGGTGGTTTGCCCACCTCTTGGGAAAGGCCTGGCTACGCCACTGCATGATTACCATTGCATCTGCTGATGTTTACTATGGCGAATATTTCCCAATGAATGCTGAAAGTTGGCGATTGGGAGTCACTTGCAAAATTGCTAGCATGTTTGTGATTACATCTAGTGAGGTTTCCGTCTTTTTGTAGCCCTGATAGGCATTGTTCGCTTTATCAATATCAAGTTTCCTTATACCATTCGTAAGTTAGCCACCAAGTCCAAGGTGGGTCTCATATTTGATTTGGTGTATATCTGTAGCCCTTGCATTGATAGCCACAATTATGACAGGTAAAAATCAAAACTTCTATGACAATTCCCACGTATGCATTGGTCTACCACTTGCTCGGGTTGTAAGCCTTAATACCACTAAAGAAACATCTGCTATTAAAGGATTTCAAGATTTATCTAAACTTAATGTTGACAGTCAAGGAAATCTTGTATATGGCACACAAGATGTTACAAATGTAACAGAGAAACACAATCATGGGCTGTTCTTTTCAGTAGCTATACTTTGATCAACACCAAATAGGCAGGCCTCTTCACATTGTGAATTGATATAGAGACGCGCGTGCGTAGCTGGACACAGCACAACTGCAGGAGACGCAGCGCGCGTTGAACGTGTGACTTGCGCATCAGTATCTACGGCGCGCGTGTAACTGGGATTATGTTTACTTGCGGATGAAGAAAAAACTCATAATTCCCGCCTATTTAGTGTTGATCAAAGTTTATATTCATAGGACTGAACATGTTATGTTTTCTGCTCATTCTAGCCTGCTACATATCAATTGTTAGAACTTCATTTAAATCCTCTTAAAAGGCCTCAAGACAAAGAGACATGTCAGAAGAGATCCGCTTGACAGTCAAAGTCTCTGCAGTTGTACTGACTTATTTTTGCTGCTGGTTTCCTATCTGTCTTATTGGTGCTCTTGTTTCTCCCAGTATATTTGCATGGATTGTGACGTTTATGCTCCCCATTAATTCGTCAATTAATCCATTAATGTATACACTGGGTTCTGTAATAGGGAAGAAATGTATAAAGAAACGGTCAAACACAGATTTTCGTCATAGAAATCAGTAACAAGTGATCATATACTGTACTTTCACAATTTGGCTTACATAGGGAATGTAAAGAGGAGAATCAGTACTCATTCAGACAATTGTGTTGACTCACTTGGAATGATTGACATTTCAGGATGACGAGTTATTGGGTTATCTGGTGTATGCCCGCTCGGGAAACATCCCATGCCGAGCTTTTTGAAGGGCTCTTCTGATTTAGGAGAGCGGTTTTTGATAATTTATTTAGTCTACTCTATTACACAGTAAAAGCATATGAGAGTTTAAGATAAGAAACATATGGAGAACTAGAAAATAAACTAGACTCCTTTCATATGATTTATACAAATGATGATATATTCAACTTTATATGCAGAATAGTTATGATTTTTCCCTTCTATTGAGCATTTTTATTGGAATATTTGAATATATAATATATATACAGTATACTTACCAACTTATTCTAATTTGTATGAGGTATCTTTTTCCAATCTTTGACACACTTTATATTCAGGGGAGATGCAGGAGAATTGAAGACACGTAGTAAAAAAATGAATTTTTGATTTTATATAATATTATGGCGTTTTGGTATTTCTTATTCCAAAAAGGTGTTGAATATAATCAGTCTGGTTACTGTGGTTACTTCTAAGTAAGTTTATGGTATAATTCTACTCGAAAATATGCAATCTCTTGGTAAAACCAAATTAAACTATTTCCTTTACACCAGTTCAAAAGTATTTACTCATAAACACCTTTAATTGAACAGAGATGTAAACTACTGGCATCTGGCAAAATCTTGACTTGTTGTTTCAATCCCTCATAATACAACCCCGATGATAAAAATCGCAGTAGGAAATACATAGCCAATA
>JXSR01S050047.1:23575-38005 GCA_000969725.1 Ophiothrix spiculata
AATTAAAATATACATGTGTGGCTGGAAAATGATTTTTTGTCGAATCCAAGATTAGGAAGATTCATATTTAACCAAATATGGTGTTAAGTTTTATGTCTGTTTAACATTTCTTCTATAATATTATTGTGTGAACTTTTTAGGGTAAACACGATAAAACAACATTTTTGTCGAATTTTAGGAAATGCAAAAATGTACGTTTTGCCTAAATGCAAATCTATGTCCGAATAGTATTAAGATACTTGTCGTCGTGTTACCTTATTTTTACAATACCAATACTTTGCTTTCTCCCTTATTTGAGATTAAAAAAATAAACTTCGTTTTCCTGAAGGAAAAGGTTGTAAAGTTGTTAATCACTTGCCTCATATCTATCTATATAAACAAGTATTTATCTCAGTTACTCAAGTATTAGGCCCAAACCATAGTCGGCCTCCAAACAAAATTTTTTCCTACGGTCAAAATGACAAGTGGCTCCAAACAAAATAACTTCAACACCGAGTTGAGACCAAATAAAATTTCGCGCTAGATTGCACATGTTATTGAATTGCCATATATATACATTCGACCAAATGTTTGTTTCCCGTTCATACTTTAAATTCGATGGCAAATATTTGGTGACGTCACGACCAAATGTTTGGTAGGAAAAATGTTGTTTGGAGGCCGACTATGGTTCGGCCTTAAGAAAAAAATGTATTCCTAGTTGTCAAATGTCATTACTTTGTCAAACCGTAATATTTATTATCAAGCAACATTTTTTTCCATCAGAGTGGAAATTCGATGGTCCCATTTGGTTTTCGACCTGATATAGACAATGCCAGGAGTGAGGCGTTTGCACTTGGCGCTCTTTTCAACTGCTCCGATGATTCGACTACTGAACTTATTGATTGTCTGAGAGACCAATCAGATGATGCCATTCTACGTGGTGGATTACAGGCAAGTATTTTATTGAATTAGAGTGAAAACTTGAAAAAAATGTAATTTATATTGTATTTGCATGGTGTCAAATGACATAAAACATGTTATTGAAGATCAAAGAATGCGCAACAGTTTCCCACTACAACATCAACTCATGGCACTGAATTCGATAGTAAATGAGCATAGGCATTGTAGTGCCCTATGCATGCTTAATTGTGACGGCTTGTCATAGATTTAACCAAACAATTTACTAATGTAATTTAGATCCTTACGTTACTTGAGAATAACTCAACTCGTAGTGTTTTATTTGCATCATTCAACATTTATCATTTGGGTAAAGTTTTCCTTCAACATTGTTTTATTTGAATATCGTTAAGAAACAATTTAATGAAGAGTTCAATATTGTAAAGCATAGTACAGAAGCCCTCGGTGTTTTGAAATATTGAAATTATATTGAAATTTCAATCGCAATCTTCATTTTGATATTTCTTTCTTTGTTATAATCTGCAGGTTGCTGACAAGTACTTCCCCGTAGTGGATGGATACTTTTTGTACGACAAGCCCGATAATCTTTTAAAACATGGCGAGTTTCAAGCTAAAGATATAATGATTGGTACAAACAAGGACGAAGGATCTTCATATGCACTGGGGGCATTTCCAGAAGCTTTCAATTCTCGTTCGTATGTTACCTTGATTGAATGTAATATTCATTATCAAGTGTCATTAGCCACCATTACACCATCAATATTTTGGTACTTATGTCTGTAAATTCATAAGAGTAAACTAATTGTTTGTTCACATGATCTAACATGAACTTGGCTGATATCGTTAAGATATGCAAAAGTGGGAATATACTGTTTGATTGGCTAAATTTTGAAAAATAGAAAGGTTGACGCGAACAATCTGAACACACCCTTTCCTTTTGTTTATCTTTCTAAGTTCGGAAACAGTCTGTCGGCAGGTGACAATATTTCGCCTTCTTCTCTCCGATATAATGTATAATCGATATTACAAAATCTTGGTTGCGAGATTTTTTTTTTATTGACGTGACCTGCCAATAAAGCTGACTTTGAACCCTTTATAATTTGAACAAGGAGAAAGCAAATGCAAAGTGGGAACGTGGGTATGAAAATTTTGAGTTTTTCCTTTATAATGTGAGTGATTTTTTTGCTATTGGTAAAAAATGATGCATTTTATGGTATTTTGTATAAAAATCAACGATTTTGAGCCTTTTTGGACATACCAATTTGAACCCCTACATCAATCTTGTTTTAGAAGATAAAAAGACGTCAGTTTGGTCGATTCCACTAGCAAAAATATGAAAACTCAGATTGATGAAATTTTGAAAATATATTTTGCCTATAAGACTTTAAAACTGCAGATAAAACAAGGAGAAATAAAGACGCTGATGTGGTGTATGGAAGGTACCTAATGTCGGCTCTTCATGCTTGCCTTCGATTTGTATTGCGATAAGCAGGCATCCAAATTTCGATAACAATTACCTTTTGTGCCAACGGGTCATCTTCTGACGTCAGCAGTGTGCATTGATCTCATAGCAGGGCTCACAGCTAATGTTTTGCCGCTCGCTGTGTTGAAATAAAATGCATTTCATGTGAAATGTAGTGAATATTGAAATACATTTTTCTGGATAAAAAGTAACCTTTGTGTTTTTTAATATAAATGTTGTCAAAAATTCGAGAATTTCATTCATGACTGGTAAAAATTGAAGAAAATCCAACACGCTTCGCAAAAGAAAAAAAAAAGAAATTTATCAAAACGACTAAGACAGGACTCGAACCCACGATCTCCAGATTTCAAAGCCCGCACTTTAACCGGTGGGCTATCCGAGCTGACGCTGTGTGTGAGGGAATTAAAGATTATATTCACTCTGTTTATGGTGATTGGTTATACGCAAGCGCAATTTTCTACCATTGCGCATACGTAACCATATAACGTATATATCTGTATTGCCCATTGAATACACAATCAGCCAGCTAGTCCAGTGGCTAGCGCGATGACTCTTTAATGATCAGGACCGTGGGTTCAAACCCCGGTAGATTTGTTTTGAAAATTTCTTTTTTTTTTTGCGTAGCGTATTGGTTTTTCTTCACTTATTCACTGTAACGAATGAAATTCTAAAATTTTTAGCATAATTTATATATAAGAACCAAAAAGGTTACTTTTCAGTCTGGAAAATAAATGTTGAATGCATTACATTTCGCAAGAAATACAAAATTATTCATTGCAGCGAGGGCCGAGGCCAGTCAAAACAAGCTCTGACATGAGATTCGTGCAGGTTTCTGACGTCAGAGGATGACCCGTCGTGACCAAAGGTAGTACAAGTCGAACTTTTGATGCCCAGCTGTCGCAATACAAATTGCAGGCAAGTACGAAGAGCCGATATTAGATACCTTTCGTACATCACATCAACGTATATTTTTCCTCTCCTTATTTCTTTACTTTACAGGCCTTACAGGCAAAATATATTTTTCAAATCTGCGTTTTTATATTTTTACTAGAAGAATTATCTTGTAAAACAAGATTGATGCAACAGTTCAAATTTGGTTGCTTAAAAAGTCTTAAAATCATTTATTTTTATATAAAATGCCATAATGATTGCTTTTTATCAACAGCGAAAAAATCATATGCATTGTATTTGAAAAACTCCAAATTTTTATACCCTCGTTCCAAATTTTCATTTGCTTTCACCGTTTTCAGATAATAAGGGTTCAAAGTCAGCATTTTAAGCAGGTCACGTTTAAAAAAACAAAATCTCGCGACCATTTTTTTTCTCGTTTGGCGAGACTTGGAATACAGAATTTCGCATAATGAGCTCGTTAACAGGGTCGTTACGATTAGACTGGAAAAGCTACGTTGAAGAAAGTGTGACTTTTTTGAGTGTCTTATATCGGTGGTCGGTAAAACCCTAAAAGTGTGCACACCATTCAATAAAAAGGTGGAAGATAATAATCTATCACAATCGCTCAGCCACAACTAAGACAGATTGGGAATTTAAAAAATGTTGTCAAGTTGGACCTGTGCCATACGCAACTTACTGCATTTTACGCACGGACTGCGTATAAGCTCGATTATTTGAATATTCTAGATATGATTTTCAGGGAGCTTGTTATGTTGAAGACGGAGTTTATTTATGGTACTTACAAGTATTCGATTTACGATCATTATCTAAGTGTGCCGAATATTTGAATATATATTTATATCAATATCAATATTATTTGTTGTATGGCCTTGATAGTGTCTAGAATGGAAATAATACATCCCCAGTTCACATTTGAAGGAGCGGAAGTAGGTCACAGTTTTAATTCCTTGTTTACTACTTTATGCATATCCTCGTGAACCCAAGTTGTCAATTTCATCATCAGTCTGCGCAATAGGTGACAATATATATACACGCTTCAGCTAGCTCTGATAATTCTGCAGTTGTCTATCCATGACAATTTTCCTCTGCTCATTTTATCATCTAATCACTCTTAAAGTGAAATGTTTTTCTTTTTATTTCTTACTTTCAGACCACCGCCAATGAACAGAAGCCTTTACGAAGAAACCTGGCCAATGTTTACATACGGGTATCTCAATCAAGAGTTGATCAGTGCAATAGAAACGCAATATGTTGATTGGACAATAGCTGAATCCCCAGAAGCCGACTATTTAGACACAATGATAAGACAAATTACGGATCAGGCCTACTGGGGCCCTACAGACATGGTTGCTCGTGCTCATGTCAATCAAGATGCCACGGTTTGTATACTTTACTCATATCTTAGGGCATAATATTGTAGTAACCTTAATTTGCTGTTGAAGTAACATCATAATTTGATTAATTTCCCTGGTCCACACTATACAGCCTGACACTACACTCTTATATTTTTTTTACTCTGTTGAGTGAAAATTTACTCAACGGTCACAGCTCATTGCTGAGTAAAATCTTACTCAACATTGAGTAAAATCTTGCTCGGTTGAGTCAATACTACTCAACGTTGAGCACATCTTACTCAATGTTGAGTAAAGTTTTCCCAACGTTGAGTAGGATTTTACTCAACAAAATGAGCTGTGACCGTTGAGTAAATTTTTACTCAACAAGAGTAAAAAAATTTCAAGAGTGTATACTTAAATTTGAATTACCCGCACTTACTGAAGTCGTGTTGAAAATAACCTAGTCAGATCATCAAACATTGCAATATTATTTGATCAAATCGAAGCGAAGTCTACTCTGGTGGAGACTATGTAACCCATTGTGAGCTGTGTGTATAGTGTGGACCGTTTGTTAGGGTAAATCAGACTATTACGTAATCAATTCGACAGCGAATGGCAAAATGTAATAAACACTACGGATGCCTATAGACACTAGCTTGCCAATGGATAACAGATTGAACTTTATCATCGCAGCTTTTGTTTAATATGTAATTATGATCAGTATAGTTCAGCGAAAATTGGATCCCAAAGCACCAAATGCAGTATTCCAACGCACATTACAATTTCAAATAAGTTCTCAATCTAACCCAGTTCTGTTTTACCAAATTCCAGGTGTATCTATATCACATGACCCACGTACCCTCGGTATCCATATACAACATATTTGTTCTTGGGCCAAAGTGGTTAGGCTGCACTCACGCTGAAGATGTGCCGTTTGTATTTGGTCATTACTTCATTCCCGGTGTACAGTTTTACAAACCCAAGCCTCCTAGAGACAATGAAATAGAACTTTCGGTGAAACTCATGAAATATTGGACAAATTATGCGAAGTATGGGTAAGTATCACATGATCTCCGAAAGCCATTACAGAAGAGATTTCCTCGATATCATATTTAGGCGTCTGAAAGTCGAGGGCTCGCATCGCATAATTTGTGATGAGTAGTATACTAGTCTTTAAAGGTAATATTTACTTCCGCTCTCGGGGGGCAAAAATCAAGTTATTCAGTGTTATCCAACATTAAATACCGTTGCTATGGTTTAATGATTGGTAGGAACCGTTCATAAACTCTTGTAAGGGGTGCATGACACAAAAAGTTTAACACGAAAAAGAAAATCGGACCCCTTTTGGACCTCAAATTTTTTTCGAGCCCTTTCTTTCCGAGAGAAAAAAAAAGCGCCACCCCCATACCAGGGAAAGTCGTATAAAACTCATTTTTCATAAGTGAATATTGGGTGATTATTTTTTCAGACCTATATAATTTCAAGGGGCTCCTTTTTACTTCAGCCGCCCTCTAAAATATATTTAATATAAATATAAAAATTAAGTAGAGACTGCATTAGCTCATAATGCAATCGGGATGATAGAAAAGTTTCCATTGAAAATGATCGCAGTTCGAAATGTTTGACGTAACGTTATAAGCAGAGCTTACCAAACATCGAATACCTTTGCATGACAAAAATTGACTTCGATATATATCAAAGAGTCGATGTGTTTGAACCAACGTTATAAGCAAAGCCTGCCGATCAATTTTTATAACGAGGGCTAGAGAAATAAATGAATTGCAGGTGATTTATAGTGCACTACGCCTCCCCTGACTTGTAAGGGACATAATCAATTTAGACCCGAGCAACTCGCCCGAGCCGAGCAAGGACGAGCCGAACTTCTTGCGAGCCAAGTCAATACTTGAGTCGAGCAACCATTATAAATTAGATAGTTTGGTGCGAATTCATATTATTCACCATTATATTACTTGATTTGTTGCCATAGATGAGCGAAATGCATATTTAGACGAACAACTACTTGGCTTCATGGCTCGGGCGGCCCGAGCGATCGCTCGTCTCTATATTGATTATGTCCCTAATTCCACGCGGCCTCAGCACACTTTACAGAGCATATACAATATCTAGAACTGCCACGGCAATGAATAAGATTTGAATAGTTTTCGATGGCGAATCATTTAAGCCTTGAATATTGACTAAACTCTCATCTTTATCAAAACAGAACCCCAAACAGCGAAGATCTTCCACACTGGCCAGAATACACAATTCCTGATCTGTCATATAAAGAGATATCGCTGCAGTTACCCAACAAACAAGTCCTGAAACCGTCTGAGGCAATATTTTGGAATGATTATGTGCCCAAATTGACAACTTTTACTGGTAAGTATATACAAACTCTAAAAATCTGTATACCTTTGCATTTTGGTAATATTGAAATACGGTAGTCTGTGAGAAAAACCTAGATTTTGGGCTTGACTGGAAAAAATCCGCACCATTGAGCATTTTGAGAAATCCAAGATAAAACAAAATGGCTATCAAAAGGTATTCCAAAATGATATTCCAAAATTGTTCAAATTTTGTTCAAAACCACACCAAATGATGTTCCTCTCATCACAAGGAAGCAGAAAACTATACATTTACCTATGTCTGAAATATGGTTCTGGAGTTATAGCCAAAAATGTGAAAGGTCATATCAGATGTCACGGAACTGGCCCTATGGGAGTCCAAAATTTCAAAAGTCTCCGATTTTGTTCATAATGGTCTCAAACTATTCGTCTTTCAAAGCTGTCTGCACAAAGTAATAGTTTAAAGTACATCAGATTAGTTTTTGCTATGGTTACAGGTCGAGGAAAACTTTGTGCTACAGGCACCAATGCAATGGTAATATGGACTTTGTTTTTGCCTGCTACCATCGCAACAATTGACCTGACACACTTCAAACTATCGTTTCTGGAATCTATGGGTTTCAAAGACTAAGAATCAGTCAAGAACAATTGTGCAGACTCCATTTTGCACTTTTTCTTTTTTTTTTCCCACAGACTAAAAGTCCATTCTAATACATACTCTTTGTGACGCCTTACATGAAAATCGGTTTAGTTAGTGTTCTGCCATTTTTACTTAAATACTTAAGTCACATTTAGACCCACAAGAGGTTTAGCACCCTTACGAGTTCACAGCAATAAACTTCGAGGTTCGTCTGGGTTTTGTTTGCTGTGGCATGTCAGCTCGATCGAAATACTCTTTCTATAATGTGACTTTAGGCATTAGTTAACGTGTATGTATCGGGCAAAGAAGAAATTTACGCATGTATGCAAACTTTTAAAAGCGTAATGCATAATGTTTACTTTTCTATATGCATACCTTAACGTAAGATTAATAAAAATTTGAAAAGCACCATTAAATTGAAACTACAATTTTTATATAAAATTGGCATATTGAAGAAAATGAGAGAAACAAATTTCAAACGCAATTTGCCAGTTCCTATAAACTTTTTTGAGAGCGTGGTTCGATTTTACAAAATTTTGTTCAGAGTTCATGAGCAATGATTTTTTTTTTGTATTTTATAATATAGCTACTTTTACTGATCGGCTATAATTTAAATTACCACAAATGCACATTTTTACTCATAAACGGAACTTCAGCCGCTAAATTTCACATGGAATAAGACAACAAAAATATGAGTAACGATTTTGTAAAGAAATCGCTGTTGTTTATTTATTTTTATTTATAACATTCGGCTGTAAGCCAGACTAATCCCAATAGTGCAAATGCATTAAATTCAAGGGACGCCTCCGTGGCGAGAAAGACAGAATAATGGAAAGAATTTTCGATTTTAGATGCAGGAGGAAACCGAAGTGCTCGAAGAAAACCTGCGAGGACGAGTATGGATTGGGTCGCAGCGGTGAAAGGCGAGGTCAGAAACGCTGCGCCAACCCGTCCCCCAATGTTAATGTTGTACTTGCAATTATTGTTCTTGATCATGTTGATCTTGTTCATTTTGTTTTTGCTATTAAAATTCATGTAAAGTGTCATCTTAATCAAAATATTCTTAACCATGTTAATTCCAGAGGAACTTGACCTAGCCCAGCAAGAATGGCAAGCTAGTATTGACCAATGGCGACATCGCTATCTCCCTGAATGGAATGAGGAATTTGAGCGAATTGTGACTGAAGTTTGATTCATGGCTATTTTACACTATCATGATAATGGATAATATATATACAGGGTGTCCCAGAAAAAACCTTACGATCTTTGTGTAATTTTCTTGAGTTTAACGGATAGTTAGAAATTATGCATTTTATAGCCCATGAATCGAACTTTCAGATGTCGTTTGTTTCATTTCTATTGGCAGTGTACAACAAAAGTTATGCTTTGTCAAATATTTGGATGTAAAATTTTCTGGTCCAATTTTACTATTTTGTAAATTCCCCTTAAATGAAGTTTTATTGAGTATTTTCATCTGCTCACTCAACCGTAACAAAGTTTACTCATTTATTATATGCATGCTCTCTTTTATATCTACTAAAAAAATGAACAAATGTGATTGAAAAATAAGACAGATATGATAAATTTTCAAAGGTGACCCATTTTTATTCCTTTCAGAAACACTCCTACTTTATGGCCAATAATCATGAAATTGGACCAGACAAAAATCCTACCTAATATTTGATAAAACGTTACTTTTATTGTACACTACCGATTAAAATGAAACAAACGGTATCTAAAAGTTCAACCCAAGACAATTACACGCAATGATTGTAAGGTTTTTTGGGACACCCTGTACAGTGTCTGCACTCGCTTGAACAAATGTGTTGTCAGTAAAAATCTTCATTGAATGGAAACGGTTGCCAAGCATTGGTAAGATTGATGTCGAAGAGATGTTTTGATACTGTTTGCCTACAAATTGATTACGTTTTTGGTTCTTTTTAAACACTTTCTACATAAACTTGACAAATGCACTACCAGTACTACATGTTTATCTTTACTACATATTAAAATATTCTGGACCACTGCAGGTAAATCACTAATGTGGTATAAACATAAACAAGCATCTGTTACGGTTAGAATATTATGCTTTGCAAACAGTGAAGCTTATGCTTCGGTAGTGACTACCAGCAACCGTCCTTATTGCCCATTTCTGCAATTTTATAATTTTATCAATGTAAGATTTACAAGTGTTTCCCCGGATAAGGATTGCAAAATTGAGATATGGGGATACTAATGAGCAGTACAGGGTATGCAGAATACGAGTTGGAATGGAATACTTCAGATTTTTTTATGACACCAATATTTCTAGATATTGTTTTTGAAATGCAGCCAATATGATATTTCCATGTAAGGCATTCATCAATCAAAACCCAAGAAATTTATTGTTTAACTCTTTCTAAATCAGTGTCGTTTAAGATAACAGTTAGTATTGCATTGGGTTATGGATGAAGTCATGTAAGATGTTCCCATGATCATACAATTTGTTTTGGTGGCATTAACAGATAGTTTGTTTGCCTTAAACCAATTGATCGCTTCATTCAGCTCTTTATTTACTATTTACAATATTTATACTGTTTTTGATATGCTTGTTGGAGTAAAGAATAGTGGTGTCATAAGCAAACAATATGAAGTCTAGTATAATTGATGTATTTGTAATGTCATTTACACTCAGTATAAAAAGTAGCGGTCCCAAGATAGACCCTTGGGGAACACCATGATGTAACATTTTCCATATCTGAACTGTAATTATTGTAATAAACAAATTGTTTCGTATTTCTGAGATAACTCTCAAACCAATCAAGTACAATGCCGCGAAATCCGTAATATTCCAATTTATGCAATAACATTTTGTGATCAATTGTATCGAAGGCTTAAGAGAGATCTAGAAATATACATATGTTTTTTGTTGTTGTTCGACAGCAGTATTTACCTAATCAACAAGTTGCTCAATGGTCATGCATGTTGAATGCTTGAAGCGAAAGCCAAACTGTTTGTTATTGAGGATTTTGTTGTCATCTATGTAGTCAATACATCGGTTAAATATTAAGTCTTTCAGGGATTTTTGAAAAGCACGGTAGGAGCGAGACAGGACGGTAGTTTGAAAAGACATCGGCATAAGATCTTTTATAAATTGATATAACCTTTGCTATTTTTTAGCTTATCTGGAACAATTCCGGATGATATTGATAAATAAAATATACTGGTTAGGGGTTCTACAATTTCATTACATACTTTTTTAACTATACAATTTCCAATGTTGTCATAAACGGCACTTACATGATACATGTTGTTTTGTAATTTGACCCTGAGATGTATTTGCATATTTATTCTGACAATTGGAACATCAAATTGTCATATGAAATGACAAAAATTAATGTCACTTAAATGAAACCGGGTAAGGCCGAACCACAGTTTGTTATTGGTTCAATAGTAGTTTTGCTTCAATAACCATTGAAATTGCAAAGAATATCCTGATGTGGTTTCAAAGATAATGTCGAATTGCTAGATAAGACCCTGCGTTATTTATATGAAGATATATCATACCGTAGTATCGCGAATACATCAGGTCAAAGGTACCAACTTATTTGCATCGATAAATTGATTTGGATATTCCGATTATAAAATAATATTGCCTGTTCATTTATTAACACGACATTGTGACAATTAGAATAGTAATTGATCAAAATTGAAAGAACTTATATTTCAATTTATACCATAATATACAGTTGTCGCAATCTCTAATGTCAGTATAACTGTTGGATTTAGCGGATGTTCACAAACTTGATGTTATGTGAAAAAGGCAAGATATTTTGATACTGCTTGTCTACAAATTGGACACTTTTTCTGGTTCTTTTTCACCCCCTCTGTACAGGTTTGACAAATACACAGATGTTTGCAAGGCAGCATTATGACATCTCTGTCTCTATCTTGACATATCACACATAAAGTCTTGTCAGATGAATTACGCAATTCTTTTTGAAGACTAGCAAGTTCATCAGATATCACACGTTTTTCCTCTTGAATTTGTTCTATATTCAATCTTTGAAAACACATTTCTTCACCTCTCCGATCAAGTTCATTGTGAAGCTTCTTTAGTATTAATTCAGATTCAGATTCTCTCATCTTGTTCTCTTGCTGTTCTGTTCTGATCTGTTCTTGAGACGAATTAGCTTCGTTTATTCTCACAATTTGCAACATCAAAATTATCATGTTAAATATCAAAAAGTATGTTAAATATGTCACTTGTTGGGAAGCTGGAGATAATTTATGAAGGACTGACTCAAAGTACGTACCAGCTAATCGTAGTCTGGTTTTCACATTAATTAATATACTGTAGAGGAACCCTGACAAGGTTTCTAAGATTTTGTAAAACAATTCTCCAATCATGCCAAACTGTTGGAGAAGTCCATATGTATACGAACGACAGACGTAAAGAACAAAATCAAAACAGTAAGCTGGGTATGTAATGAAGCAAACAAAGTCCATATCTAAAATTATTCTTGGAAGTATTCCGACACACACAACCAAGTATATGATAACAATTACTGTACACAAAACCCTCTCATTTTGCTCAATTTGCTCTTTCCTTGATAATTCGTCGGGTGATGATCTTTCCCATTCATCCTCCTGTTCATCAGGGATATACACATACCGGAATCGAAACGTGTCTGGTTCAATATGACGTCTCCTTTCTTGTCTGCGCCTATATCTATGTGGCATGTTGGCTATTAATTTAGATTTATGCACATTTCTGTACTCGTAGTAGTACTCGTAGTGGTACACAAATGATAGGTATTGAACATGCAGTATCGTGCAGCAGACTTTGAACTTTGTATTATTTAAAACGACAAGTGTCTTTAAAAACGTCAAAGGGCAATGAGGCCATTGTTTGGTACGCATGTTCGTTAGAAGAAAAAGAAAAGTCGAAAAGGGTCTGATGACGTCGACGTTGTCTTTTGAGAAAGAGGTACTTTTTCAGGGTATTTTTCAATGTTTTAGGGTTAAATTTTTAAGATATCTTCGACGTTTATGGTTTTGTATAGTTTTTTGCCGTAATGTCCTTGACATCAAATTTCTTTTTATATATGTTTTCTTGGGGTGGGCCAGACTAAAAGCTCTTAAGAGTTTATTGGCCTCCCCACCAAGTTTCAATTTACTTTTAGCATAGCCTACATATCCGATTCTCAACCTCAGCTATTATCTTGTTGTGAACTATTAGTGCATTCAAATTATAAATGTATATATTCGTTTTACTTGCGTTAATTGACAATTTGTTTTAATTGAAACCAATTCTGTGGCCCCATACATGAACCCTGTATCCCACAGGTTGACAAGTTACTCAACAAGATAAACTTTGACCTAGTTTTCTCCCATGTATTAACTTGGAAGCCTGTGGGATACGGGGTTCATGCATGGAACTCGTTGCTACACTTTCCACATACATGAAATTGACAACTCACAAAACACCAAAAGTCCAAAGGGAAGATAATTACGTCAAAGTTTGTAAGGATAAGTAACTTGTCAACCAGTTGGATACGGGGTTCATGCATGGGGCCAAAGAATTGCATATTTAATCAAGTGCATTAATTGTTAATTATATATTTTTTTGAAAAAATGTCGGAGAACAAAAGTGTTGTATCACCAGCAAAAAGAATAAGTCCCGGGGGGGCAGTCCAAAATGTTGGCACGCGTCATGCTCCTGTCGATAGACCCCCTTTTTTTTGCTCCGCTCTCACCCAATGACCCCCCTTTTCACTGAGCTGTCACCCAATGACCCCCTATTATTTTGAAAGTCAACCTTTTTTATGGGGACTCTCATCCATTGCCCTGATTTTTCGAGAACCTACACCGAATGACCCGCTTTTTTCGCTAAATTTGTCGATTGTTTTGAAAATTTTACGAAAAAATTGTCGATTTTTTCGTAAATGTTACGAAAAATTTGTCGATTTTTTCGAAAACTTACACCGAATGACCCTGTTTTTCGCTTTTGGCAACAAAACGCTCGAAATGACCCAGTTTTTTCACCCCCTACACCGAATGACCCCCTATTTTTCAATGTATTTCTCACCTATTGCCCCTACATTTCGGAAGCCGGTAGGAGCAGGTACGTCACTTTCATATTTGAGTGCCCCCCCCCCCCCCCGGGGAATAAGTTCAAACATGGAAGATAAACTTTGACCCAGTTTTATCCCGTGTACTAACTTGGGTTCATGCATGGAACTCGTTGCTACACTTTCCCCATACATGAAATTGACAACTCACAAAACACCAAAGGGAAGATTTTTTTTTTCTCTTTAAACCTCAGAGAGGTATAGCAATTGCCTTTATTCAATATCTTTTACACAACTTTCTTCTTTATTATATTTCTGTGCGTTTGATGTTTCAATAAAGTGTATTTTGCTTAACACTTCATAAGCACAAAATTCAGATCTACAAAATTTATCTGATATTCCAATAAATCTTAAAATCATCCACAATTTTTCGTCACTTTGTATTTCGTATTCATTTTTGTACTTGATAAAATATCATACAGTTTCTTAATTTTTTTTGTGAAAACAAGATATTGTTTAGAGTCATTTTTGAGTTTGATTGTAGATCATTTTGGACTTATAAATTGCAAATGTTTTCATCTATTATATTCGTAAGTTTTGATATTGTATTTTAGTTCATGTTTTTTTTTTAATGCCAGAATGCATTACGAGAGGCAACACCTCCCACCATGCACACTCGCATCAAACAAAATAAATTAGCATACATCACAACATATATGGTAATGATCTACACAGTTTACTTAATGCTCCAAAAAGTCTTACAATT
>JXSR01S050047.1:92939-105011 GCA_000969725.1 Ophiothrix spiculata
GAAAGCCATTGAGACCTGGTGATTCTTTGACTACATAAGTCACAAGGCCGTTTCTGCATAACAACAATCCCAAGCTGAAGAGATTTCAAGACCTGATGGTTCTTTGAGATGAATGGTAATTCATCTGAGAAGTACCGTCAAGTCTTGATGGTACTTTTAAGATTTAATCTTTATGATTCTCTTTACACCTACACATCTTAGTCCAACCAAATTTGGTATATGGAAATAAAAGTCCTATTTTCTTGAAAATTGAACTCTTTATTGGTGGCATTTCAAATTCCCTGGTAACGTCATACTCCAACTAAATTAGATGTGACTCAAAATGGACTCAAAATGACATATACAAAAATGTAACCCGCAATGTCTGGAAGATAACTAAAGTGCTAATATTCAACCCTTCTTATTTTGAACAGGAATTCAGTGGAAACATTTTCTGAAATAATTATGTTTAAACAATTTGGAAATATAAAACAAAGTTGGAAAACATAATACTAAGAAACATTGCAAAAGCACACAAGAAAAAGAATGTTGAGAACGTCAAGACCGGATGGGTGTGACCATTGTGTGGTTAGTCTATAATTAAATGCACATCTTCAATTGCACTTATCCTCCTCCATGTATCCGCTCTTAATTATCTCATATTCCGAATTCAAAACCATTCCTTTTCCGCTCAATTCAAGAAGTACGGATTTTGTTCGCCTTTCATTTGTTTTTGCCCAGCAAGTACTACACATAAACGGATTATCATTCTCTGCCATTTTTGTATCTTCAAAAGACATAAAATATTTAAAAAGTCTGGTTCCTTTTTTATACGTCGATGCATGAGCCACTAGTGGAAGTCCTAGTGCGACAGACTTGTTGACGGTGATTGGTTTCTCAGCTCTATCGTAAAAGCATCTCGTCTGAAATGTAGTGCCTTTACAAGCGTCCATAAATTTGCTTTTAGGTGATAAATACAAATTGCATGAATCACATGTTCGATTTTGACGTTCCATGTATGATTTCACTCTGTCACTGTCATTTCTGAAAAAAAAAACATAATTGCACAAAACAGTTTATATCAATCTGGACTAAAATAGCAAATATTTGGTTGTATTTTTGAACAAATAAATTTTATAGCAACATAGTTGTAATGACTCCAAACGATATGAAGATATAAATTTTGTAACAAATTCAGATCAACGTTTATAACATACATTTTATACAATTACTAAAAAGAAATTTCATACTCTTATCGAGTAAGGGAGTAGTATATTTTCCATTCACACACACCAGCCTATCATTACATATCAAATATATATTTTGCTTGCAATAATTAACGATGTTTGGAGATGGTAGAAAGTCCTCCATTGAAAATACACACAACATCAGTGTTCCCTCTTATCCAAGGTTTTTGAGCTTGTGCCAATTCGAACAATATTGAAGCTTGTGCCATCAAAAAGCCGAGGCTAAAATTCACTGAATAAAACAAAAATAATTCTTTCTCACATTTTCAAAAAGGTGTTGCGCCAATTTTCACGGCTCCTGTGCCAATGGCGCACCATACGGCCTGTTTAGCAGGAACACTGCACAACACAAATTACTTTAACGTCATGTATTTAAGATATGTTTTTGATTGCATTTTTTTCATATATTTTACCTGTGCTCAGTCTGGTGGGGGAGAAAAATACATCAAGATGCACCAGACCCCTGCTCTTACACTACTACATAGTAAACGACAACAAGAAGAAACTTTTCCAATGATTGGAAAAAAAACCCCAGTGGAATAAATTAGATGCCCCTTCATGACATGAGGACCCAATGATCACCATGGAGCTAAACATGAAGCAAGAACAATGCATACAACCAATAAGGGAGCCACATGGAGTCCCTGTCATGGCAGAGCACACTGGGCCAATGGTAGAAAAAAAGGATAATCCTCCCCATCAAACCAAGCAGGATTTTAAAAGGACAAACATCGCACAGTCGAAAAGGAGAAACCAACCCAGGAATAACGCTAGGAGATATTCAATCATTTAAAGCACACCGACAGGTACTTACTTTAAGTATTTGGGTTTGAAAACCGATGACAGTCTTGAATCTGGCTCATCTTCACCTGAATAGCTATCATCATCTGACCAATCACGGCCCACGTCTCCTTGGATTTCAGCAGCCATGAGCCTGTCGGTATATAAAATGTCTTTTCTTGCTTCAATATTTCTGACAATTAATTATCGAATATCTCACGATTATTAATTGCATTCGCAACTACAGTTAGAGCGCGTGATTTATCATGGGTTCATAAATAATGATGATAACAATTTAGAATTATAAACACAAAAATGTAATATTTGGTACATGGACTTTGGCCAATTTGACCTGACAGCAAACTTTACTGTACTATGAGTCCAAATGAGTGGTAACTCCAGTCAGTATTTAGATCCTATGCAAATGAGCTCTTATTGAGCAATTTATTTTTTAGTTATGGCGATCAACATTAGAAGAACTTGGTTGCGATATTTTTTTCTTGACGTGACATGTCGGATAGTTCGGAGTTCGAATCCCTTTAATCACAAGGGGTTAATGCAAATAAAAAATGAAGATGTGGATAAAAATATTAAGAGTTTTTTATATAAGATAAGTCTATGTTTGACTGTTGGGAATAAAAATTCTTCATTTCATTACATTTTTTTAAATTGTCAATTTAAACTTTTAAAATCATGAGGCCACATCAAATTACGCGTGCAGCTTGTTTTACCGAATTCTATCAGGCTGTTTCTATCAAAGATCATTTTCCGGAAGCAACCGGCTAATGGAGTAGAAGTATTCAATAGAAACAGGCTTTCTCCGCCATTATCCGTCTTTTTAGCGGCTAAAGTTTAGCCGCTATTTATCCTGCTTTTTGTAGGATAATAGCGGTGAAAAATACCGCAAGACGCCAATAGAAACTGAAGCCATCACACTTTCCGGCGAAAAAACGGAAATCAACAATATCACGTGATCAAAAAATTGACCCCTGTCGCTTGGATGACCTGCTCGTACTTTGAAATGTTTAGCTGCTTAATTTTATCGGTCGGTACAGTAATTAAATTACAAAAATTGCTAAATTATGGCTACATCAGAGTCACAGGTTGTGACCTGTGTCGTCACACAATACGTTGCGGTAAGCTAGGTCAAAGAACTTTTATCCGGCAATTTTGTAAAGCTCACTCGACCCTGGTCACTTTGCGCAAACTGTAATCTAATAGAAACTCGACGCTCACCGCTATTATGCTGTTACATTTTATCCGGATAAATACAGGATAATTAATAGAAACACGCTGATAGTATATTGGCCAATACAAACTAAAAAATAAGATATCAGATATCACATTCATGAAATTTTAAAAACATATCTTTCCTGTAAGACTTTTAAAATCAGTAAATAAAGGAGGGAAAATTCAGTACAATTAGACATACGTAAGGGACATGATGACGGTCATCACATTACTAGTATCCAAATAACACGTTGAACATCGTTAACGGCAAGTTACACCTTTCGAAGGTCTGGGGCTATATAGGCAAATACCGTATTACATCATTTACCACGCACGGGGGAAGCAGTTTGACTGGTGGTGACATCGATTGCACTGTACATATTGTTTACACATGTTTGTTTGCGGGCTAGGAAACGATTGAATCGTACAGGTTTTGTCATTTTTATCTAATGAAATTCCTTTGTAAAAGTACTTTATTGAAGGGAAATTAATCTAATAGTAATACGATGGGGAAAATAATACTTTTTTTTTAAAGGCACCGTCAGGACTCAAACCTGTGACTTTTTGCGCACCAAAAGTCATATAACCCAACCACTACACTACGGAACGCTGTGTCGAATAGGTGATGTTTTATAAATTATATATCTAACAATAGGCACTTGTTGCTTAATCGTTCGCTTCCGGGGTTACATTATGTTTTGCGCAGAAATAACCGATGTCTTATTTGACCTCATGGGATCAAGCGTCACATTCTATTATGTGAAGCGTGCTTTACCCAAAACTACCGCGAAACTTTTAGCAAACCTGTAAAAGAAGTGCTGTCGCTTGCTATTGACCAAATGGCAAAAATATAGTAAGTCCAGAACCGCAGATTTTAATAAAAACGCAAATACAAAACTTGACCTCACTCAATGAAAAATATCGCCTTTTTAAATTTGTGTCTCAAATTCATGAATATTCATGTGCATCGTCGAAACGACGGTCTGTGCCGATTTTCATGCATGAAAAAATTAACTAAGCCCTTTCTTGCTTGTTGGCTGGTAACTCATCTCGTTTTAAAAATTGCAAATAGGTAGTCATATCTAGTAACTACACACTATGACAGCGACACCTACTCTTAAACAATTCAAGGTCAATATTCTTAGATTCATAATATTGGAGTTCTCCGCACTATAAATACAATTTTGAAACGTTATTGCACCATTTTTTGAAATTAAATCCTTTATGATTAGAGTGTACAAATGTGACCCGTCATATCGAAAGGTACCCTAAGGTCGGCAAAATCAAATTTGATTTTTTGGTCTCTTAAAATGACACCTTGCTTTTGGTTATTGGTTGTTCGGTTGGGAAGTTACACCCAAATTGGTAAAAGACATCGGGCTGATTCGGAAAACTATAGTTCTGAGAAAATCGAGTTTAAAGTTTTTGTACTTAGTAAATCTTGAATGGAGAGAGGATTTTTAGCTTGGTTTTTAATACATTTTTCTTACGTTTTGGATGTTGGAACCTGTTTAATATGATAGAATACACTTCAATGATAACCTTTCTGATGAAATTATAAATTCGACCTTGGACGTGATTTTTGACTATGCTTAGCTTCAATGGCCCGTATCTCGTAATTTACTATGCCGGTATTAAGGAACCTTTGGATATGACGGAGCACAAATTATGGTTCTTATCACGAGATGCCAGGTCTTACAATCACATTTTTTTCCAAACCGCAACCTTGAGACTTATTCACCAGCGATATCAGCATCTTTCTTTTGTTCCTTAATATTTAGCTCAGGTATGCATAATTTATGTTTTCACAAGGTTTCTTGTTATCAGTATAGTTGGTAATATTGGCGAGAAATTTTTCCCACCCACCATTCCCAAAAAGAGTTGCTGCGTGTTGAAATAATTCTAACGTTTATTTTTGACCCATTATTTTATAATAGTTTTAATCTAGTAGTTTTAATAAGATCAGTCTGGATTATTATTTTACAATTGATAACCAAGTAATTTGTTTTAAAGGTAGCATAAGAGAGATGGAGTTTAGCGGTATTTTCATTTATCTCATATTGTAAATAGGTATAATGTTTTACAGATTATTCAATAATTAAGACCGATAATAATAATGATAAAGTTTAATGATATAAAGTTGTATAATGTGTCAACACATGACATGAGTAATGAACAATAAGTAAATGCTTTTTTAAGATTGTGTGCTTTTGGCAAAGATGGAATAAATAACCATCTATGGCAAGGAAAGTTCAGCATATAGATGCTTATCAAGTTTTATTTGTTTGGAGCCATCTTATGCATAAGTAAAATTACAAGTAAAATGTTAGAAAATCAGTGATAGATTGGCGACAAAGAGGACAGTTGCCTTTTTTAGTTCTGATAATATCAGCACATATTCTGCACATGCACAAATGCTTGCAAGGCACAATAACAACCTCTCTGTCTTTTTCTTGACAAATTATACACACAAATTTGTCAGACATTTCTCTTAAATTAAACTCCATATTTTCAAGCTCTTTTTCAACCTCTTTCAAATTAGTCGTATGGAACTGAATTACTTCTTTGTTTTTTAATGTTCTTCGAGAAAGTTCATGATGCAAATTTGCGATCAATCGTTTTGATTCAAGCTCAATATCCTTACATTCATCCTTTGATTCATTTAGCAATATTTCAAGATTAGTTGCCAGTTTTACACGAACTAGTACAACCATCAAAGTTAATGCAAACACAATCAAGCAGTACGTGCATAAAGATAATCGTCCGTCTATTGTGTCAGTAAATTTGCCGCCAAAATCCCTGTCAAGCGAACAAATTATTTGCAACAGCAGACCCATCCATGATTCATCATCATCGGAATAGATATTACATATATTTCTGGAAATGCCTAAAATTGTTTGTTTTATTCCATCACTTACGATTAAGAACAACTTGCGAAAGTCAACGACTGATGTATGTTTATCAGAGACTAGCATCAAGGCATTCTTAGTATCGTAGTCTTTGAAATTCCAGTCGCAATAATCATGAACAGTAGATATATCTGAATAGGTTATAAGGCTTCGTTTGTCATAACTTATCGATAAAACTGATGCCAAAACATCATAGAAATTTGTTTTCAATGACGAGAATAAAGTACCGTTTAGAAGTTTATATTGTAAGTATGTCAATCCTGTGATATCAAAGAAATACGTTGAAATCGATGAACTGAATATGATATCAAACAGTAGAATAATTATTGAGTCGTGTTCTATTTGGTCATCATCAAATGTACAATATATACGTGGTGTAAGATATATGATAACACTTTGATGCATTATCTGAAGACAGATAATACAGCATAAACAAAACATACTGAAACCAAACGTCCAAAAACTCATGCATGAATTTCGGCAGAGTTGAAAAGCTTGGTACAAATACAAAACTGCGTTTTTCAGAATTTGTCCATAGGCATGGAAACCCCGTTCATCTGTTTCGTTTCTGTTTAGGTTCTTGTTCACAAAGTTGATAGCGTGGCGAGAGTGTTTCTTTTTGTTATACGTTTTTCTGAGTCGTGGCATAATTGATACTTGGTGGTAACGAAGCTTGTTTATTTGAAAAGACGATTTTAGCATTACAAATTTACATCGCTAACGTCGTTCGTCCATGGCAAGAGGTTCACAAGACCTGATGTGTATCCACTAATGGAAATCTGAAATGGTATAAGAGGAGAACAAGACATAGAAAAGTTAATGATGTAATTTTGTTACTAGAAATAATACTATGTTATTATGCTCAGTTTGATATATATGTGACCGTCCAGCCTGTATGAGCAGTAAATGCCAGAAACGTCATTTTGCGCTACAGGTGAAAATACATGTCAAGGTCATAATTTGCCGAAATTGATTTTTTGACAGATTCACAATTCTAATGCTCACTACAAAATACCAGCAAAGTTTCATTTCAAGAAAATGATAGGAAATGTGAAATAAATTGGTATATTCTTAAGACGATCAACAGAAAATACAGGGCGTACTAATCTTTGAACGCGTTTATCTCAGTTACACGTTTTACTCCCTGATAACCTTTGACGGACCATAACATGACTTCTTGAAATCGTGTGAATTCATTAAGGTGTCATTTTAATCCTTAAAGCATGGTCTTTGCAAATAATTAAAAAAGTGAAAATGACAAGAGCTGGCATTTACTGCTGTTTTGGGGTGGTCGGTCACATATCGTAAATATTCATATTTTTTATTACCCTGCTAATTAAATGCCCAAATTATGACCACATCAAACTTAGATCGCTTAGATGAAAAATATTTTCATCCTGTAAGTTTACTCGTTTGTTGAACCTTAAGAAACCCATTATCGGTCAATACAGCCTCGAATCCATAAATAATGAGTACGCTCCAGTCACGTGATACCCTTTTTTGTCCAGTATGTTTGTCCTGCACCCTCATTTTCTGATATCTTGATATCTTAATATACTTCATACAGCATAATTCATAAGATACACGTATGTGTAACCCACCACTCTCAAGCATGTAATACATTTGATTTATGTTTCTCTATTCATTGCGAGTTTTTTAAGGTTGCTTTTTGTTTTTGTTTTTATTTTGTTTTGTTTAGCTTTCTCTGTAATTCTGTCTACCTCAATGTATGGAACTTACAGTCTGATTCCAATTATATCAATTATTATATGTTCTAATTTTGTAAACTGGATGCCTCCGCCCACACGCCTAGCGTTTTCGGAGGCATCCATGTCTCTCATACACTTACATACATAATCGTCTTATATTATATCATTCTCAAATATTTTATATACAAAATTACACATTGTATTTTTATATCTACTTACATACTTTATATGAATTTTCTTGTGTATGATGAGATGAAACAAATATATGAAATGAAATGAACCTTCTACTAACATGGCGCTTGTATAAGTCTTCAATTAATTTAGATGTAACAGTCAATATTTTACATGTGAATACGACGGAAATACTACATAATTGGGTCTTATTATAAAACTTGTACATTATAAGAACAGTGACTCTCTTTTCCACATTTTTTTTTCAATTTCCCCTGCATTATTGACCACATAATTAAGAAATACATCTTACTTACCTTAAGCTTTAGTCAGATTTGGAATTTAACATTTCTCTCACGTCTTTACCAACAACTATGTTTCTGAAACAATCATTCTGGTATTGAAATGATATCCTACTAATATGCAGTATCGACTAGAGAATCGGTCAAAATGAATATATTCGATACTCCTAATATATTTTGATATCTTAATTTAAAATAATCTCTTAATAACGGAATGTAATTAATATGACGAAATACCGATGAATAATTGTGTTTTGAATAATATAAATCAATTACATATTATTTTGTTGTTTTCAAAATCAAGAATCAATAAACACACGTTGCATTAATTGTACAGCAATAATGTGTCAGGCGTTTATAAATCTGATCATGATATAGGCAACACCCATTGATGCTATACTAGATGCTGCCCTCGTTGAGATTGTTTGCTTCGTTCAGTTTAGTTTATAAAAAGAAATATATATAAAAATGGCGTGACGACATTTTGGTTTACAAATACATTGTGTTGGTTATCCGTTTAAACAATTTTCTTGACAGCAGAATAAATTTCGGTAGCTTGAATTTTTACTGTACATCAAGCATATAGCAGGATTAGGTCTGATCAAATGCTTCGTAAATTATCTCATTAAAAGACAAGGATTTTCAAAATTGTAAAATTGACAAAAGAAGTATCGAATAAATCTTACCGGACAACAGAGGAATGCCAATCAAAATATGGGTCATCCTTCGTGTAAGACAGTGGTGGGGCAACCTTTTTACTACGGGACCAAAAATGAGCTTAATATTTCTAACGGGTCACATCAAAGTTTATAAGAATTATATTCAAACTCAAAGCTTATTTATCATGCTCTATAATTGTCAAACAGTTTAGCCAAGATCTAAGGTCATCTTCCGGTGCCTCTCCGGCTCACGGGCACTGCCCGCTCTTCGCACGGACACCGTCTGGTCATGCGTCTCCGGTCGGTGTCCGTTGAATTTCATCCAGGTGTAGCAGGAATGTAAGTCCCCCGTTCTTATCGTCAGGGTTGTACAGTAAAGTATAGGCTAACAACTATCATGCAACATTAGTTTCACGCTTTATTCCGTTATTGTCTGTGGAAGGCGGACTACCATTTCAGGGGGACTTCGATTACTTTCATACCGGTAAGACATGACAAACGGCTGATTTTTGATACTGCTTCGTTTACCTTACGATTCGACAAAGATACTTATTGTACAGTTTCAAGATGACGTGATAAATAAACGAGGCAATCACTGTAATTGGATTCTGTTCAATATTGTAATAGGTCAGCTTTATTATGTACAATTGTTGCAATATGCAATTATATTGCAAATAACATCTATTTATGAATATCATGAGAAATTGTACAAGATACATACATACATACATACATACGTGGACAGAATACACTTAATTATAGCTTCATAAATTTGTACATAGATTTGCATATTTTGTACAAAGATATAAACATTTATTCTTCATATACACTGTCATAAATCTGAGTCAAACATAACTAATTTAGCTATATTTGTCTCAGATTTTAATAGCTACATCAAAACTCTAAATTTCGCAACGGATAAAGTAGTTATCTCCAAATGGGTAAACCTTTTTGAAGAACTCTCTTGATGCTACATATTTTGAATGAACATGTGTTCATATTTGATTGTCATTAAATGGTCATAGGTGTCAAAATTGGTCAGGTAAAAGGTTTGTAACTGTTGCAAGGCACCTCTTCCTTGTTATTCAAATTGTGCCATGTGTTTTGGGGACAACTATGTATTAGTAAACTAACATATAGTATCCCAAAAATTATGTGCTTGTATTTTTGGGACATTATGTGTTAGTGTAATATAAATAGGCAAATAATTGCTTTTACTAAAATTTTTAGGAATCCTTTTCCCAAAGACTTCAGACACTTATGGCTGATTGTTTTATATTTTAAATGGGCACTGTGTGTATAGCTTTACTAAAGCATTAAGACAGTGCAACAAACGGTTCAACCATTTGTTCACAACTACATCATCCGTTGAAAAGGTTTTTCAAAATTTAGAATGAATTTGCAATAAATTATAAGAACGTATACTAGTACTTACATTCAAGGGATAAAATAACCTTTGGCACAGAAAATTCAAAATTTGGCACATAGATAACAATTTTCGGTGTGTTTTAACTTACACTTTGATTCTTCAGACTTTTTTTAATACTCTTAGCCAATTACATGGTTATGATGGTATGTTATGCTCATAACACATCACCGTGATATGTATTCAAAATGGTGGATTTGGGTCTTTAATTTAATAAAGCTTTGATAAAAATAGAGTTCATAGTTTTATAATAGATACTACACGTCTAATTACAGAACAAATTTATTGAACGTGGGTACCTGGACAATTTTGAGATAATTTATTGAGTTTGTTACTTATGTCACTACTTTTTCCCACTCACAATAAATGAGCAGTTTGCATCTGGTGTGTTTGATTACATTATTTTCTTAGGAAAGGAGTACTTCTTTGCATCATTGCACTACTAAAAATCTACATGTAGGCTTATAGAGTTTTACGAACACAAATTATGCAATTGGCCAAATAACCAAAGCGCCGCTCAGTATATATGACGCCATCCACATCCATCAGGCTGTTCTAAATGACATCGTGGAATTATATAGGTTATTTTAAAGAAATGTTGAATCTAAATATATAGGTCAAACATGGAAAAAATACATACCAACATATGAGCACAGACTAATCTGTTTTCACACGTGTTACAACTCAATGTCCATCCATTTTATGCAACTCAAAGCGGTCAGCAATTAGCGCGAATTTCAACTAAAACTCTGCGGTGCATGCAATTATATCTGCATTATATCATAGCTTAAATTGAGTTTTGTTTGAAATGTGCGCTAATTGTGCTCTATGTTGGTTGGATGTCGCCTGTTATGACGGAGTGTGGGGAACCATATGTGAAAACGGATTAGTCTGTATAAGTTGTATGTATTGTAGAATATTGCAACATTGTGGCTGTCTATTTCATAAAACACAACAACATTTTTATAAAGAACTGTATCACATTTTTACACTCAGCGAAAGGGCTCTGTCACACATTCAATCGATAATCGATATACATGTATTTCAATGACCAAACCAGTGTACGTTATTAGTACGTTCTTCGTACGTTTCATGATGTGAGACATATCCCTTACCAGGTTCTTTACACTTCATTCCAGATATTTTGCTGCGATAAAAAACGAATGTTCCACACTCTAAATTTTGCAAAAGATAATGTAGTTGTGAACAAATGGTTAAACTGTTTGCTGAACCTTCTTGATACAATGTATTTTGAATAAATATGTGTAAACGCAGTGCTTAAATGATAATAGTTGTCAAAATTAGTCTTTTGGTAAAGGGGCTCATAAGAAAATCTTGATAAAAATAACACCGATTATTTTTCGTCAAAACTATGTGTTAGTGCACCAACACGTAGTTGTTCCAAAATAATGGGACATGTATGTGTTAGTGAAATATAAATAACCAAGAAATTACTTATACTAATTACGAACCCTTTTTCAAAAGATAATTGACAACTGTGGCTCTTTTATTGGATTTATATTGTCATATAGGGACTACATGTGCTTAAAGGGGCAATTCATGACCCACTTTTCACCCTCAAGGTCACCTCTATCAAATTTGAGTTTTTTAGCTTATAAGAATCCTCACGTGGTATATGTTACGATCCCCAAACCATTCT